>CACRSC010000039.1:224071-275941 GCA_902651635.1 Mastigamoeba balamuthi | reverse complement strand
GTGCGGGGCGGGGACCCCATGCGGCTGGGGCTGCGCCCCGGCGAGGCGCCGCTGCGGCGGGCGGCCGCCCAGTGGCTCAACGCGACGGCCGGCGCCTACTACCCGTACGGGGCCGTGCGGCTCTGGCGGCTGGTGCGCACGCGCGCGGCGACGTGCGGCGACGTGGTGCTGCTCTCGCGCGAGGGCTCCGACTTTGGCGGCGACTTTGAGCTCTTCACGGGCAACTACAGGGGCGGCCACGGCGGCCTGCGCAGCGACAACATGCTCGTCCCCGCCGTGCTCTACGGGCCGGGCGTCAGGCGTGGCGCCAGCGTCGAGGCAGCGGCCCTCGAGGACGTGGGCGCCACGCTCGTGCGGCTGGCGGGCGGCACGCTGGGCCCCGCTCGGCTCCGCGGCCGCGTCATCGAGGAGTTCCTCGCGGAGCCCTAGTGGCCGGGCCCGCGCGGATGCGTCTCGCTCGTTTAGTAAGCTAAGCGCCCTCTAGCCGTCGCAAGACGGCAGCGGAAAGCGGCAGCAGCAACGGCAATGCGCACACTCTGAAAGGAACGAACCCCCCAATACACACCAATACAGACGCGTTAGTTTTCTTTCCCTTGGAGAGGCTGAACATCGTTCACGCTTCTCTCTGCAAGCACTGTGCACGCAGGGGTTTGTTGATGTGTAAGCGCGGGGTTCGGGTGGGCGCTTGGGTAGCAGGGCCCTTTGTAGCCAAAGTCAACGGCAGGCATCTGCAGCAGCGGTGGTAACAGCCACAACCTCTCTGCAACAACACCAACACATCAGCCACATAGCGAGGGCTCGGCCAGCGCGATGAGGGGTCCAGTTTGCAAGACCCTACTACAGGAATAAAGGTATGCCGTGTTTTTGCAGCCTACAGCCCGATCAGCCTCACAATGTCGGCGTAGACGCTGTCGAACGAGCGCGAGCCGTCGACGTGCTGCGCGATGCCCTCGAACTCGGGGGCGATGTCCTGCAGGCAGGCCCTGTACGTGCCCAGCCTCCTGCTCACGCACGCGGGCTTGTCCTCGTCCTTGGCCACCAACCTGGTTTGTCTCAGTCAGCCAGGGGCCACAGAGCTGTGGGCGCTCCTCACCTCGCGAGGACCTCGGGGTCGGGCGACGGGCCCTCGAGCAGGTTGTGCTTGGCGCCCGTCTCCGAGTCGTGGCGCCTCGAGAGGAGCCTCTGCTGGCTGAGCTCCTCGGGAACGTCGACGACCACGACCCTGTTGGGGGCGCAGCCCGCGGCGAGGAACAGCTGCTGGGCCTGCCGCCGCGTCCGCGGGTACTTGACGAGCACGTAGCCGCAGTGCCGGCACTGCAGCGTCTTGAGCTTGGTGAAGAGGATCGAGAGCAGGATCTCGTCGGGGACCAGCGTGAACGTGCGCATGTGGTCCCAGATGACGACGCTCGTCGCCGTGTGCGCCTCGATCGACTCCTTGAGCAGGTCGACCATCGACAGCGGCACGGCCCCGAGGTGCTCCGCCAGCCTCCTCGCGAAGCTCTTCCCGCCCGCCCCGGGCGGCGCCACGATGACGACCCTCGGCGGCGTCCGCACGATGCTCGTCCCCGGCGGCTCTGCCTCGCACAGGTACCCGCAGACCTCCGCGAACACCTGTGAGCCCCGTCAGTGCGACCCGCGACGCGTCCCCGAGGGGTGCACGGACCTCGTGCACGGGCCTGCTGGCGTCGAAGCACCGGGCGATGGGCCGGAACGCCACCGACACGCCCGCGATGTTCCTGTGGTACGCCTCGACCCGCCTCTCGACCTCGCGCTCCTCGTCCCCGGGCCTGCGAGCGCCCAGCCCCGTCGTGAGCCTCCTACTCGCCTGCTGGAAGGGCCCTTGCGCACAGCTGGATGAGGCGGTCCAGCACCTCCTGGTCCGGCGGCATGCTGGCCGTGTGGTACAGCGCGCCCGTCTTGCCGTCGACTCTGCGCCCGCGTATTCTCCGCTTGCACTCGTCGTCGTTGAGCTCGAGCACAACGAACTTGGACGGCATCACGCCCACCGACTGTCGCGTGCTCGTCAGTGTCGGGCGGGGTGTCTGCGAGGTGCCTGCAGGGCGTGGGCCTGGGAGCGCGTGAGCGGGAAGCCCTCGAGGAGCCACCCGCGGGCTGTGCAGTCGGGCGCCTCCGCTCGCACGGCCACCGCCTCGGCCACGAGGTCGTCCGGCACCACCAGCCCCGCCGACAGGGCCCCCGCGATCTGCCTGCCGAGCCTGGACCCCGTCTTGGTCGCCGCCCGCACGACATCCGACGCCTATCTCTTTTCTATGAGCTTTGTTCACGCTGGGGGCAAATAATCAACTGATTTTGTACCCTCAGGCGGACCACACCGAATTTGCGGGAGATGAGGTCCGCCTGCGTCCTCTGTGTGTTAAGGGTGAGCTGGAGAGGTGGGAGAGCGATGGAGAGCGACCTTGCCGCTGCCCGGGGGGCCGACGATGGCGAACTTGGGGACCGAGGGCGCAGCCAGCGCGTTGACGAGGAACGTCACGGGGTCCTCGGGCTTGCGCAGCAGCAGGTGCTCGAGGGCCGAGCGGAACAGCGAGGGCAGGTCGTGCTCCTCTGCATACGCACAGGCCTCCTCGCTCTCAGGGCCCTGCATCATCAGCCGATCCCGACGCTAAAAATAGATCCGCCGAGATCCCGGATTCTCTCTCTGCTCCGGTGAATCCAGCAGAGAAAATCCTGACATTTTCATGAGTACGTCCGGCGAGCGTGCCCGGGCTCGCGCGCGATCGTGCGGCAGCGGCTCGAGCGGCGTCCGGGGGGGGCCCGTGGGACTGCCGAAGCTGGGGTGGGGAAAATGTCCGGAAAGATCCGCGCCGCCGTGCGTGGTGTGGACACTGCACCTAAATCTGGGCTGCGGTCATCAATGACGTCAACCGGTGTTTTGGGGTCTTTCTTTTTTGTAGCTTCTGTCTGTTAGACACGCGTCTCCACCCCACACCAGAAATGGCCGCCCCCGCCACTGCCCCCAAGAACATCGAGTGCCTCGACTGCCACCAGACGTTCGAGTTCTCCGTCTCGGAGCAGGAGTTCTACGCCGTGCGCCCCGCCCGTCCCCCAGCGCCGCACAGAGAGATCTCGATATTCATCGGGAAATTTCTGCTGCTTGCTGCTGCACCCCACACACTCGCGACGAATTTTGCGACTCAAACGTGCGTCTCTGCTCGGTTTACAGTCGCGCGGCTTCGGCGACCCCAAGCGCTGCCGTGAGTGCCGCCAGCAGCGCCGCGGTGGCGCGCCCCAGGGCGACCGCCGTGGTGCCCCCCAGGGCAACCAGGGCCCCCGCCAGATGTACCCGGCCACCTGCGCCCAGTGCCAGCAGCCCACCCAGATCCCCTTCCAGCCCCGCGACGACCGCCCCGTCTACGTACGCCGCCGCTGCCCTCAGCCCCCCACCGCCCCCATTTTTCCATTTTCGAGATCCTTTTTCCGATCCGCGCGAGGAAAAGCAGCTGCTGACGTAATTGTTCACACCTCCCTCTGCAGTGCCGCGACTGCTTCCGCGCCCGCCAGTAAGCGCGCGTGCGAGAGCGGGGCGGGGTAGCTGCCTGGGCCCGCAGTGGCAGCGCACGGGCACACGCCCATCGCGCGGCCGCCGCAGATCTCGGCGCCTCCCGCCACGTCAGCGCGGGGGAGAAAGATCGCCAACCTGATCTTTTCGACCCCCCGCGCGTTCCCTCCGAGTTGAAATCTCCACTCCAGTCATTCATTCCAAACCATGCGAGCGCGTCGTCACAATCTCCTCCCCCGAAAGAACCGACCCCAAGCCAGAAGCTATACGAATAATGACTCCATCCAAAAACAAACCTGGTCTTTTGTTTCCCTCTGGACCCCGTTGCCGGGATTTCGGCGAAAGGAGAGAGATGACGCACGTATCCCGTGGCTATCAGATTCCGGGAAATCTCCAGCGACAAACTTGTGACGTCTCTTCCCGGGAAAATATCTCGAAAAAATCCACCGTTGTGACGGTTGTGGCACGCAGACCGCCCAGTCAGTCCCGCAGCATCAAGAGCTATGGCCGAGCAGCAGCAGAAGCCGTGGGGCCTGTTCGAGACCAACTACCAGCGGAGCAAGGGCATCACGCTGCACGAGAGCCTCGCGGAGATCGACCGCGCCTGCGCCGAGGGCGTCGCCCCCCGTGCCCCCTCCTCCCCGCGGCCCCGCGCGGCCCCGCAGGCCCCGCCGTGCCCTGCGCAGAGGACGCCATCATCCCCGAGTACGGCCGCGTCGTCAAGGTCCTCGCCGTGGGCGACTCGGGCGTCGGCAAGGTTCGGTCCCGGTTCCGCGGTTTCACTTCTCGTTTGTGCCCCCCTGGCGGTTATCACAATAATGCGCTGCTGGGCCGCTCTGCCCTGCGCGGCCCAAGTCAATTGTACTCGCTGCGCCGGCTGAGGCGGTGTGCCGGAAATGTGGCCGCTCTCTCGCTCGCATCTCGGCACCAGAAATGCCGAAATGCCCGGTGTGGGAAGGGGAAAATACCCTCCTGTAATTGGCTTATTGCTCAATTGGATTGAATTCACATCAAGTGCAACGCGTCATGCACTCTCGTGGCAACCCGAGACTGTGGGGTTCGGCCGTTCCTCGCACCCCCCGCCACCCAGCGAGTGGGCTGCACTGTGTCGCAGCGCCGAGTGCAAATGTGCCGCGGTAACACAACAATCAGTTGATTGCTCTCTCTCTGTCTCATTCACGCTGCGCGGCAACCCTGAGAGCCGGCATGCCGGGGCGCACTCACGTTACATCGCTTTTGGGCTGCTCCACAATCGGTCTTCTGTTGGCCCGCAACGCCGCCCACACGCCGAGGTCAATTGACTCTCCCAACCTCACCCGCCAAAACAAACCTCCCCAGACCGCGCTCTACAACGCGTTTGTGTACGAGACGGCGCCGCTGGGGCACGGGAGCACCGCAGCGCCCGGGAGCCTGGCGACGGCCACGGACTCGCGCGTGGTGCTGGTGACGACGCACGCGGGGCAGAAGGCGCAGAAGAGGGCCAACGTCAAGGTGAAGATCTGGGACTCGAGCACAGCTGCCGGCCGCTCGCGCTCCAACTACCGCTCGGCCGACGCCGTCGCCGTCGTCTTCTCCACGGGCTCGCGCGCCTCGCTCGACTCGGCCTCGCGGTGGCTCGCCGAGGCCCGGGAGAGCTCCGTGCCCCGCACCGCAGCCCGCAAGGCACCACCGCCCCCCTACTTTTCAAGATCTATCGAGATTCACACGCACCGCGTCATTTCTGACGTGGCGCACTTTGCGCAGGCGATGCCGGTGATGGCACTGGTGGCCAACGTGGTGCCCGGGGAGAGGGCTGTGAGCGAGGAGGAGGGCAGCGCGGCAGCCAAGGCGGTGGGGTTCGACATGTACGCAGAGGCCGACGCGCGGTCCGCAGAGTCGGTGAGGGCTGCCGTGGCCAGCGTCGTCGCGCGCGCGTTCGAGACGGACAAGAGCTGAGGCGCGCCGACGGCAGCCAGCCTATGAACCGAGCACAAGCGAGGCAACAGCAGCCGCGTCTGTCTGTCTGCACGTGTCAATTGCTCTTTCCCCCGTGTGCAATTCAAGTTGTCTCCAAATCAGCCATCGTCTGCGAGTGGTCAAGCACCTGGGTCATGGCACGAGTGGGTGTGGGGTCTATGGACAGAGCCTTAGCATGGCACTGCGAACCAGGCAGCTCACAGTCGGGTAACTGCAGGTCCCGTAGTTTTTCTCGCGAAGGCAGTCGTCCCAGGTCCCGGGGAGGGCGAAGCCCCACCGCATTGCACCAGGCCCTGGCGATATTTGAGAGAAGCTGGCGGGGGGAGGACGAGTGGTGGGATTGGCCGAAATGAGAGTACTCTAAACTCCCGTTGGCACTACGAATCGTCCAGGGCTTTTCCAGCCTCGCATAGCCGACATTTCACCTCCAATTCGGCCCTTATTGCTCCATTCGAATAGCCAAGTACACTGCCCCTGTAAGAGTACTTCTCCCCTGCCGCTCTGGTGGCTATCATGATCATGGCCATGTTCAGTCATTACTGTTGTGATTATGGTTGTGGTAGTGGTGATCGTGACCGTGTGAATGTGGTAGTGATTGTGGTCGTGGCTGTAATCGTGGTTGTGGTAGTGGTCATCGTGGACACGGTCATGATGAATGAGGGTTAATCCCATTTTTTCGAGATTCTTAACCCCATGAATCGTTCTATTTTGGGGGTGAATTTTAATTTTCTCTGCACAGCACGAACCCCATGGTTCTCATGTTTCCTACACTCAAAGACCGTCTGTGCCCAGTGGTGCCAAACAAAACACGTTGACGAACTCACTGTTCAAGCGGGAGTGCCTATGGGGGGGAAAGTAATGCCACGGGACTTCATATGCAAGTGTACCCTTTTCAAGGACATCACTGCCTCTGGCATTGTGGTTGATCTTAGCATCAGAGCAAGTTCGTGTTAGAGTCCATCAAGTTGATCTTACACAACCAGTGTGTCCTCTGCAAGGTATCTCCAACTGGGACTGTGCGTATCTGGCCACCAGCATGTATCAGGACCACGTAAAGATGTCCAAGGAATCACACACCATGGAAGAAAACCCTCCAAATCTCCTTCTTGACTCCCGTGACTTGCACTGCCCTCAACTTTTCCCCTTTAATTAACGGGGTTGCGGGTTTTGTTTCAATCAAAAAAGTTGATACGAAATGGTTATGGACTTTTTTTCCCATCTTACAAAGGGGAGGGGTTGTGGGGCGTTTTGACAAAAATAGTTGGGTCAAAATGGGTATGGTGAGAGCTGGAAGAGAGGTAGGAGGTCGTCCTTGGTACCAAGGCATGTCTGCTGCTTGGGTGTGCTGTTTCCCTTCACAGCCTTTTCTGGAGCCTTCTGGTTGGCGGCTACAAGCAATGAACTTTTAACCCCAAAATCAGGGGGCGAGTTGGTCAAAAAAGTCCGGAATGAAGATTCAAAGTGCAGACACGCAGATATTTTGGTGATGTACGACTCAACTTTTTTGCCAAAAGCCTCTGTGCAACCCCGTTATTTCATCATTTCACCCATAAACTAGCACAATGTGAAGAAGGCTGATAACTGGTCGAATAAGGAGATTGTACTGGCATACTGTCACTTGTTCATCACAGACACTCAGGGCAAGGTCATATGCATATCGGGGGCCCAGTTTCCCCATGATGTATGACAGTCACTGGGTTTTGGACCACCAGTACGAGTTTGAGACAGACTTTTCTACATGATTGCTCATCCCACTGAAAAGCATGGCTATGACGCTCTTGTTGAACTGCTGGCATGCAAGCATTGCCAGAACGAGGCAATCACAGACATCCACGGCTGGGTTGAGAGCCCATTCAGTGTGGTCAAGGGCAAGTGGAAATCACTGGGTTCTGCATGGCAGAACTCTGAGAAGCAGCATCAGTGCCTTACTACATTCATTTTAGCCCTTAACAATTTGTAAAAACGGGGGTTACTGTGCCCAAAATAACAAGAAGCAACCCAAACTTGTCTTTTATTTGTGGGTTGGACATGCAAAAAATGTTGGGACTTCCCCTTAATATGACTAATTTTAGCATATCATTTGCTTTCTATCTACTCTGTGCATATGCAAAAATGCCCTGGATCTCTATCTTCTTCCTTTCCTCCACTGCTCTTTCGCTGGAATGCCACGAAAGGTGAGCTTGCCAGTCCTTTCTCTGAGCACTATGTAATTGATGTATTCGGGGTGTGTACATCAGGGTTCAGGGCTGTTAGGACTGGGATTGACCATTCTGTGGACCCCTTTAGCCAATTACCACTAGGCCCCTTGTCATTTGCCTATGATGTCATGCGAGCATCAGACCTTGGTGAGACAACTCATGACACCTGCGGACAATTCAAGTGCCCAACCAGTTCTTGATTTCTTCTTAATCCTCGTTGGCCAATGCTTCCTCATTCTCTGGTAATGTACGTATCTACTATAATACTATAAGACTTAACATGGTGCTCAGAAGTCCTTCACCTCCGTAACTAATGTGCGACAACTAGCAGAATGATACATGTACTCTGTGTCAATAAGTGGACTGCTGAGTTGCAAAGGTCGGTTGTTCATATTGTGTGCAGAGAACTGATCAATACGTTCACAGGAAACAGGAACGTCATAATGAGACAACTGGGTACTCAGGTCGACCACTCCATTACACAGGGATCAGGCACTGCCTCATCTTGGATGTGCCTCCCAGTGTGTCTGCTGAAAGTTAGAGTCTGCTGAGCACTGTGGCACAGCACTTGATTCCCAGTGCCTCAGCAAATCCGGGCTTCTTTAATACGTGCCTGTTGTATGCCAGCCAGCACACACAGCTCTCCACAAGGCCATTCATCTCGCACTCGGCTGCCAGCTTGATCACCTTCTGCACGTTCTCCTCACTGATTCTAACCCTGAGCCGGGACTCGCACAGCTGCACCAGTGTACCAACTTTCCATTCATATGCCGTCTTTGCGATGTGCAAGAACAGGTCCACCGGCGCATCAGGCGTGTCCCTGGCGCTGGTCCCAGTGTAAAGAAACTCGAGGAACACTCCAAAGGCATCCTCATCGACGTCCATGCTCACTCCCTTTGAATGGTGGCTCTTCATGGTTCCGGACGCAACCGAATAGAGCGCTGGACACTGTGCAGACAGGATAGCGCTATGCACCTTGAAACGCCTGTCAGCGGCACCCACCCCGATTTCTATGTCGGAGGCACGTCCGCTTCTGAGCAGATCGAGCATGTTCTGGGCCAAACAGCTCCGCATGGCGACAACCGAGGACTCAGCAGCGCGATGCTCTTGCAGTTGCGAGCCCTCCATGCCCTCCTGGTGTCCGTTGCTGGTGTGCTCCACTAACGAAGCAGAGCTCTTCACGTTCTCCACAACCACCCTTTCATTGAGGAGGTGAATCCTCTCGGACTGATTCACACCCTTTCTGTGGTCCCGTTCTGCGAGCTCACCAGCTCCGTTCATCGCCACTACCTCCTCTTCTGTATGAACGTGAACGTGCTGCTTCCTCTCTGCCAGGAATCTCAGTGCACGAACGAGCACCTCCTTTTCGCGGTGTGAGTCACCCCACTCAGGGAAGCTCGTCCACCACAGGGCCCTGTACTTGGGGCCCTCGTACAGCATCAGGGCTGCCATATGATCAGCCGACGACGCCAGAATGCGAACTGCCGACCCCCCTGGCTCTGCTGGCAGTGCCCCCTTGATTGGCCCGTTCATGCTGTCACGCCATCTCTTGCCCTCCGCAGGAACCTGAGCATAGTTGTATCCCCAGCTAGGGAACTTGTCGCCCCCGAATATCGCTGTGGCCTCTGGCGACTGGCTGGCGTACTCGACGTTGCACAGCCTACAGCAGAGCTGCAGGGAACTGTCGAGGCCGACGATGGGGAGCAGGTGCCTGTTGTCTGTATGGTGGCTTGCGAATGTGCAATAGGAGGTATAGAGCGCAGCTCCCGTCCTCTCGAGGAAGGCCTTGAGTGCGATGCCGTCCTCTTTGCTGATTGCGCAGTACTCTCCAGCCGGGTTGAGGAGGACCACGACGTGGGGTGCTGGCTCCTCCTTGACGAGCTCGGCGATGCTTGCTGTGTTCCTGACAGCAATATGCCACTTACTGGTGCTCTGACTGCCTATTGCAGCTCCGGTCTTCTTTCCGAGGCAATCGGATGTCCTGCTGATATCCAGCGCCTTCCACTCGTTTGCTTGCAGACCGCAAACGTGCGTCACACGAAAAATCGACTGGCTTAAGCTATCAGCGGGTGCGGGCACAGTTGTCTGCTGCTTGTCAGCCACGAAGAGGATGGCGCGTGCCAGGACGTCCCTGCTGTTCTTGGTCTCATTGCACTCGGGCAACGTGGAAAAGAAGAGACTCCTGTGACTCTTCCCCTTGTAGTACAGCAGAGCACACGACGAGTCCGCACTTTGTGCTAGAATTCTGACTACCTCTGCTCCCTCGGGGGCAGTAAGGGCCCAACACACCTTACCGTCTCTGGCCCAGCAATGCCGAGTACTGCCGTCCGTAGAAGAAGGGCATTGCGAGAGATGATGCTGAGACACACACTCGTCGCCGCCGAAGATGTTGCGGGCCTCAGGGCTGCATGCAACGTACTCGGTCGACGACAGAACAGAGTCCAGCGCCATGGCGGGGTCCAGTCCAAACAGGGGTAGCAAATGACGGTTGTCACGTGTGAGCTGCCAGAACGTACAGAAGGTCCCGAGGATGCCTGCCCCGTTCTTGGCTGCCAGCTCCTGGAGGATTCTTCCGTCCTCGGACCCACTGCAATTCGTAAGAGCGAACACGTCGATGATGGCGTCCACGTTGACGTCCCTGACGCTCTTGTAGTACTTCAAGGAGATTTCCAGGCCGTTGCTGTCTTCGTAGCCTTCCACATTCAGCCTTTTCCACATCCATTCCCACGACCCTATTACCGCCACACGGACCACCCTGTTCTGCTGCACCTGCCCCTTGCTTGCAATCGGTCTGGGGACTCTGGCTTCAGCTGCCGGCGGCTTCTGGTCTGTAGTCGTGGCGAGATAGATGACAGACCTGCCGATCAACGCTGAGTTGGTCATTTCGTCCTTGCTCTCGGGGAATGATGTCCACCACATGGCCCTGTGCTGTGCCCCTTTGTAGAACAGCAGTGCTGCCTTGCCATCCTGAGCTGCCGCCAGGGTCACGACATTCCCATCGGTCATCAGATCGCCCGGAACTGCGCCGTTCTCGACCCACCTGCGCCCCATGTACGTCTCCGCCCAGTTGAACCCCGAGGTCGTGAAAGCCTCCCTGTCTCCCAGAATGGCCCTTCCTTCCGCCGTGAGTGCCTCGTACACGCCACTGCACTGGGTTGCATCCAGGTACTCCGGCAGCTGCCTGAGACCGAACAGGGGCATCAGTTCCTTGTTGAACACTGCACGGGGTGGGTCAGCTCGTCAGAATCAGGCGAGGGGTCTTTCAGTGCCCTCCACTCAGATGGTCGTTGCTGCGTACCGGCATCGAGAGCATAGAGGCAGCACCCATGGGCAGTAACATACGTCCCGAGCTTCGTGGCGTCCTCTTCAGGGATGGCGAGGGCGATTAGGGATGTATCCGCGAGTACGACGACCTGCGGCGCCTCGGAGAGCTCACACAGCTCGTCGACCGAGGCAACGGCGGTGATCCTGATCATGTATTTACCGTCGGACCAGCCGCTGAGAGACGAGGACAGCAACAACAGCGAGGACGTGCGCCCCCGGCACCACGCTTCGACGATGCACACTTCGACCTCCGCCATTGTCTTGTGGCTGCACGTGTTCAAAAATAGTCTTGAAGAGAGAGAGAGAGAGAGCGAGTATCTTCTCATCTACTCAATTGCTTATCGACGCCCTGAGAGGGTCTGCCAGCACGTGCGTCCGACTGTCGCACGCGATGGCCGAGGACGCTGAGATGCCGATGGCGCTTGTTGAGGCGGCGATGCGCCAGCCCACGATCTGCCTCAGGCCCACAGTGTTCAACCCCTCCATGCAATGAAGGATATCCTCTATAGAAAAATATGAGGTTATTCACACAATCTTGAATGACTCAGTGTATTTATTGTGAGGTTATTCACTAGTTTTTCAGAGAAAAATTGTGAGCTCCAATGGCAATGTGAATTACATGCTCAAGCTGGTCATCAGACTCTGCAAAAGGACCGTGAAGGGAAGCCCAGGTATGCTTAATTTGTGCAAATGGAAGCTCGACCCTGGCTCTGATGTTTCTGAGGTTCTTGTTGAACTTCTTCTGCTCATTGGTCAAAACTGTCAATCCCTTAAGGGACTTTCCCTTGGGCTTGGGAGGTTCTGGATATGGAGTAATGACCTTTGGTTCCTTCCAGCTCTGCCCCTTTCTGAATGCACAGTCTCCACAGATAACATCTTTTGGGAAGGACTTCTGAAAGAATGGTTTGAGAAGTACAAGAGCATCTCCATCATAGACCTTAGGGCTGTAGCCATCTGACAGATACCTTACATTGGTTGCCCCATCACATAAAGAAAGAAAACGCAATCCTGGGGCATTCTCCTTATAGCTCCACTGTGGTCCCTTCTTTCCTTTCTGATTTTTGTTATATAGATAAAATTAGAATAGATTTTGTCTGTGAATAGTCTACAAACCTTCTTACCAGTATGAGTACAATCAACTGAATCAATAAGAAGTGTAATTCGAGGAAGTCCCTTTGGAATATTAAAATAGACTGCTGCCTCTCGTCGGGAAGTACTGGTTCCAACTTGAATCTGCATATCTGCCCATTCCCGCAGGCACCGACGAATCCGATGCTGGTTTTTCATGAAGGAGCCTGGAGCTGCAGGAAACCAGTGATGAACACGAGAGGACAACTGACAGTAACCAATCCCCGTGATGTCCTTGTACAGGGCAAGGACAGCAGTGCACATTGCTTGGTCTTTCACCTTGCGCAGCTGCCACACGCCCACGTGCTTCTTGACCACCCAGGCTAGCATTGCTGTTAGGGTCGATTGCGGGATTGCACGCCCCAGATGGTGCAGGAGCGCCTTCTTTGAGATTGCGTCGGCCTTTGGGCTTGTGTTCATTGAATAACCCTACTAAAAATAGAGAGATCATTCAAGATTGATTGAATAACCACATATCTTTTTGTAGAGGATATCCCTCAGTGCCGACGACCGCCGGTACCCCGAGTCCGAAGTCCCTCAAACCCCTGAGTCTACATGTCCTGGAGACCCGTCATACTGCCGGCGAGCAACCGCACTATCCACCAGGGACAAAGTGGTCACGGCAACTCGCACGCGGAAGTCACAGATCTGCTGACTCAGGTCTCCGGCTCCACTGGCGTGGTTGAGAGCGATCGCCATGGAAGAGACTACTTCCAGCGCCACAGCCCGATGAATGGGCCTCAAAGTACAGGTCACTCTCGCCTCGCGAAGGTTGCGGAGACCTCCGAAAGCTGTTGTTGCTGAGAGCGACGACTGACACCGCAGCGCACGATCGCAGTCATCGAAATCTGCGTGGCTTTTAGCCCAAGGAGAGCTGGGCGACCGCAGGCCGAAGGAGGCCAGCGATGTGGGAGACGTCGTCGTAAACTACGTGCAGTGGCGACGGGGCGTGGTCCCAAGACCGTGTGACAGGTGAAGAGCACACAGTGCTTGCAGGGCATCAGCCGACGACGAGCATGGGTATTCCCTGCCGCGCCTTATCCCGAGCAGCCACAGGCCTCCGTTGTGTGCGTGCTGGACATCGTTCCATGCGGGTCCAACAGGAGATGCGCATGCACGACATACACCACGCACGAATTGAAGCGCACGAGCGGGGGTGTCGGAAGCGTACGCGCGAGTGCGGTCGTCGGCCCTGCTCACCGAGAGAAATGGCCCGCGTAGGCTACATGCGGGTCAGCAGAACCTGGGTCTGCGTTGCACTTGCGGTTTCCTTCACTGACCATGAGTGTCCTCTCGTACAGGAGTTAGTGAGAAAAGATGACACTGCCCAACGTCATGTCCCCACATCTCCACTGTGTTTACATGCATCATGGAATCTGCAGGCCCAGGCACCTCAGGGCCCCGCCAACTGCTACTACTCCATGTGCGAAAGAGGCCGTCCGCGATGATGGCAGGGCTCAACTTCGCAGTGTCAGTGCCCTCCAGGATTCTATTAATATATCGCGAATTCATCAGTATCACAATAACCGGTGAATTCGCCACACGGGTGATTTCCCGGGGGAATCTCAGCAGAATGGCATTAATCAGATCGGACGAGGTGATCGTACTCCTTAACCATTGAGTCAGTGCCACACGACAAACCGCAATGCATCGCAGAGGTTCGGCAGGCGGGGCCAGCCCGCCATTCAGCTCGAATACCTCCTCGACGATAAAGCGAAGCTGCGCCTGCTACTCGCCTGTGATCTATCGGGCGACCTCGCAGCCCACTTCCCACTGAGTCCTTCCGTAGCAAATCTTGGCGATGAGGGGCGCGAGGACGTCGAGCACTCGCTGGGCACGGCTGTGCTTTGAAACGTCGGAGCCTGGAGAGAACGGAGAGCGGCAGTGCTCGAAGGGCTCTCCCAGAGACCCCAGATTGGTCGCGGAGGAAATCGCGGACAGGTGGCATGCAGATGACGCTGGGGTGGTCCCAGTCCGGGGGGACATCGCGCAGTTGGTAGACCAGCGCTGCTGTGGACCTGTCGGCGCCATCTGCACCACCACCGCCTGCGACATTCTCCACGAGAATCCGCAGATGGGCCTCAGGGGTCAGGCCCTCCTCGCCCTCCGCAACAGTGTCCACACGCTGCAACTCTACGCCGCCGTGGCCCAGAGAAACGATCGCCAGATCCCCCCAGGCCTCCAAGTCCAGGCCAGCCTTATGGCACGTTGCCTACACTTGACAGCTCCACTACCAAGCGTGCCGCTTCGTCGCCCGGCTTCCACAAGTCCTCCCTCTCCTTCTTCACTGACAGTGCAACGTCAGCTACACAAGCGCCTCTTTTTGAGCATCGAAGTGAACCAGGATGGCCAACGTAGTACACGAAAAGTCAACAAAACCAATTGCCGTATCAAACGATTTCTCGACTCGGGAAAGCCCGAGTGCGAGTGTCGGAAGAAAACAAATCAGCTGGCGACCGTTCCTACTCCGCAGGGGGATCGGGCGGCGAGGCCGTGCGGTAGCTGTGCGACGAGGAGGGGTGCTTGGNCGGACGAGGTGATCGTACTCCTTAAGCATTGAGTCAGTGCCACACGACAAACCGCAATGCATCGCAGAGGTTCGGCAGGCGGGGCCAGCCCGCCATTCAGCTCGAATACCTCCTCGACGATAAAGCGAAGCTGCGCCTGCTACTCGCCCGAGATCTATCGGGCGACCTCGCAGCCCACTTCCCACTGAGTCCTTCCGTAGCAAGTCTTGGCGATGAGGGGCGCGAGGACGTCGAGCACTCGCTGGGCACGGCTGTGCTTTGGAACGTCGGAGCCTGGAGAGAACGGAGAGCGGCAGTGCTCGAAGGGCTCTCCCAGAGACCCCAGATTGGTCGCGGAGGAAATCGCGGACAGGTGGCATGCAGATGACGCTGGGGTGGTCCCAGTCCGGGGGGACATCGCGCAGTTGGTAGACCAGCGCTGCTGTGGACCCGTCGGCGCCATCTGCACCACCACCGCCTGCGACTTTCTCCACGAGAATCCGCAGATGGGCCTCAGGGGTCAGGCCCTCCTCGCCCTCCGCAGCAGTGTCCATACGCTGCCACTCTACGCCGCCGTGGCCCAGAGAAACGATCGCCAGATCCCCCCAGGACTCCAAGTTCAGGCCAGCCTTAGGGCACGTTGCCTACACCTTACAGCTCCACTACCAAGCGTGCCGCTTCGTCGCCCGGCTTCCACAAGTCCTCCCTCTCCTTCTGTCCCTGGCCGATTTGGGGGAAAAGCCCCTCAGCTTGGTGATAAAAATGGAAGCTCCCGGACACACAGAACACTCAATTCACTCAGGTGAAGCCACCACCGCCTCTTCACTGACAGTGCAACGTCAGCTACACAAGCGCCTCTTTCTGAGCATCGAAGTGAACCAGGATGGCCAACGTAGTATACCATAAGTAAACAAAACCAATTGCCGTAACAAACGATTTCTCGACTTGGGAAAGCCCGAGTGTGAGTGTCGGAAGAAAACAAATCAGCTGGCGACCGTTCCTACTCCGCATGGGGATCGGGCGGCGAGGCCGTGCGGTAGCTGTGCGACGAGGAGGGGTGCTTGGCGGCTGTGCGGAGCTGGAGGTCGAGGCCGGTGGCGGTGCTCTTGAATGCGCTGAACGCCGAGGGCATTTGGAGGGGTCGGGGCTGCGAGGGCATGCACTCGGGGGCGTGGGCGGCGTGCGACCTGAGGTCGAGGGCGGCGCTGCTCTTGAAGGCGCCGAAACCCGAGGGCATCTGGAGGGGTCGAGGCTCCGAAGGCTTGACGGCTGCGGCTGCCGCGGCTGCCTCCACTCCCCTGGCGCGTCGCGGCTCGGCGTCGGTCCCGCTGGCAGCCTCGGTGGCCGCCGGGTGCTCGGCGGGCTTTGTGGGCTTGGCCTCGTGGGGCGCGGCGGAGGGGTCGGGCACCGGGATCCCGAGGTCGTTGTAGGCCTTGTTCTCGGAGGGGGAAGAGAAGCCAGAGGGCATCGGGAGGGGCCCGGCCTCCGGTGGCTTGAGCTCGAGCTCGCGCAACTTGCGGTGTGCGGCGTAGTACTTGAATGCGTTGAACGTGAAGGGCATCCTAA
Organism: Mastigamoeba balamuthi; assembly: GCA_902651635.1. NCBI lineage: Eukaryota > Evosea > Mastigamoebida > Mastigamoebidae > Mastigamoeba > Mastigamoeba balamuthi. Next base: position 259,742 of record CACRSC010000039.1, on the reverse strand, counting down.
GGGCCCGGGCCACCACAGGCCTGGAGGGCTTGGTCTTGGAGACCCGCGGCTTGAGGTGGGCGGGCTTGGGCTCGGTGACCTTGGGCACGGCGGGCGTGGGCTGGGAGGCCTGGGGAACGGAGGGCTCAGGGTGGACGCGCTCGGACGGCTGGGGCACTGGGGGCTGGGGCGCAGGTGACTTGAGCACAGAGGTTTGCTGCGCGGAGGACGCGAGGGACGGGGGCAGGGAGACGTCGTGGGAGGGCGCGGACGCCAGGGGCTTGGCGGCGGCACTCTGGACCTCCCAGGGCATCCTGGCGACAGCAGCGTCAGCAGAGGCGGGCGAGGGAAGGAAATCGAATGGGGCGTCACCTCAGCCCGCTGACCGCCTCCTTGTCGCTCCGCTGGTGTGAGCCTCTTGATGGTCGCTTTGTCGGAGGTGCCCAGCAGGTCGTCGAGGTGCGCAGCTCTCGGCGCTCTGTATCTGCTTGCTTGCGAGCGCGGGTTGAGGAGAGCGACAGACCGAAGGTGACTGTGGACCAGAGTGCGCCTATGACGCAAGCAAATGTTTGCGTCACGGGGTAAGGCGGCAGAATCTGACGAACTCGCACTTCATTTTCTCGCTTTTCGTTCGCCGCCAGCCTCCCGCTGCGCATGGAGAACACCAAGGAGAGCTGGGCGTTCCGGGGGAAAAAGAAGAAGGGGGACGTCGGTGTGGAGGACGTCGTAGTGAAACGCGGCGGGCTCTACGTCGACCCCGAGCTTCCGCACGTCCTGGTCGTGTGCGTGCTGGACATCGTTCCCTGCGAGTCCAAAAGGAGGTACGCGCACACAAAATCCGAGCGCATGCACAGTGGACCACACGCGGGGGGGAGTGCCGGGGGGCGGGGTGACCGGCTGTTGCCCGCCTGCGCTTGTGTGGAGGGTAAATACTGGGAACGCGGGAAATTGGGCGACAGTACTTGTGTTTTGCTGTCGTCGCACAGACACGCGGAGGGGCTGCGGGGCAGAGGCGGCGGGGGGGCGCTCCGCACCGGGATGGGGACTACTCCTGACTAATCTGGGCCGCACTCGAACAACCAGGGCCATCGTCTACGCCGCGCTGAAGCTGGGTGACGGCGACTGGACTGTGCGCACGATCGCGGGCTCGAGGCTCAAGCCCCACGCGGCATCGAGCGGCGACCTGCTGGGCACCGCCGACAAGGAGACCATACAGAGGCTCGCGCAGAAGAGCCCGAAGGAGTCCATCCGGCGGCTGAGGTGACCCCGCTCGCCCGCCTCGCCGTGGTGTCCGCGGAGTTCTGACGCCCTCTGCTCTGCAAAAGGATGCCCTGGGAGAACGCCTGCGCCGCCGCCCAGCTCCCGGGGCCCGCGCCTCCCGACGCCCCCGCGCACCTGTCCCCCGCGCCGTCGGCGCCGCTGACCTCCGTGCCCGCCGAGCCCGGGCAGCCCGATCCTCACCCCGAGCGCGCCCCGCCGCCCGCGCCCTCGACGCCCCAGCCCCCCGTGCCCAACCCGCACGACCGCGGCTCCGAGCCCTCCACGCCTAAGCCCTCCTTCGTTCTCAAGGCGCACACGTCGCTCCCCAAGCTTCGGAGCCCCGACCGCTCCAAATGCCCTCGGCGTTCAGCGTCTGCAAGAGCAGCGCCGACAGCCTCAGATCGCACTCCACCCACGTCCTCGAGTGCACGCCGCCGGAGCCCCGACCCCTCCCAATGCCCTCGACGTTCAGCACCTCCAAGAGCAGCGCCGCCCTCGACCTCAGGTCGCACGCCGCCCACGCCCCCGAGCCCATGCTCTCGCAGCCCCGGTCTCTCGCGACGCCCTCGCCACTTGACGCCTTGTGCAAGGCCTTCGACTTCAGGGCCCCCGAGCCCTTCCCCTCCGCCACGCCCTCCACGGCCAAGCCCGCCGAGCCCATGGACAACGGGCCTCGGGCGGACGAGGCGGCAAGCGCGACCGGCAGCACCATCGCCGAGCAGCAGAGGGGCGCAGAGGCAGCAGCGCCGGCCCCGGACCCGGCCGCCTTCTCCGACGAGGCCCTGCAGGCCGCCTTAGCGACAGCTCTCCAGCACGGAAGCACAGTGCTCGACACGGTGTTTCTGCGGCTCTCCCAGTTTGTGGGCAAGCTCGAGCAGGAGCACCAGAACTCGAGGAAGACGCTGACGATGGCCAGGAGGACGTTCGACAAGCTGAGCGCCCTGCTCGGAATGCCGCCCCTCAAGAGGCACAGGGGCCCGGCCACCAGCAGCGCCAGCGGCATCTCCGACGTGGACGCCAAGTCCAACGCGCTGGCCATCTCGAGCATCGACCCGGACGACTTCGCGACGTGGTCGCAGGCCGACGTCGAGCACTTGGTGGCGCAGCGCTACTGCAGCCCCCGCAGTGTCGTCCGCGTCCCTGCCGTCCGCGAGTTCCTGCACGCGAACCCGCAGATGGGCCTCGGGGGTCAGGAGCTCCTCGCCCTGCGCAGCAGCGTGGACCTGCTGCAGCTGTTCGCAGCCGTCGCCGAGAGCGGTGGCCATCAGATGCCTGTGGGCCTCGAGTTCCAGGCAGCGGCCTTCTGGCGGGTTGTCAGCGGCCTCCAGCTCCGCGCCGCCGCCAAGCGCGCCACCTCGTCGCTCAGCGACCGCCCGCCCTCGCCGCCCGGTCCCCCTGCGGAGTAGGGACTCTCGCCAGCTGATTTCTTTTCTTCCGACACTCGCACACCGGCTTTTCAATCCAAGCGATGTCCATCACTTACACAACCGAGACCTGCGGCTGCTCGGGGCCGGTGTAAAGCTCACCTTAGTGTACGAAGCAGTCTCAACGACGTCTCTCTCATCGCTGGCCCCCTTCTTCTGCCTGCGGATCGCCCTGCTTTCTTCGCGGCGCTGCCGTCCTCGCTGTTCCTCCTGCCGTACACCACATCGCGTGCACTGTGCTGTGGCCGCCCACCCCAGAGGGGGCGCAGGGGGGGTGTGTGGTACTGTCGCCGGTGTAGTAGCGGTTGCCGGGGCCCCGAGGTATTCGCGCAGTGGCTCCTCCCGGGGCTCCTGTGGCTCCGAGTTGTCTAGGGCGCCGCCTCGGGCGTTGCGGCTCGCGACCGCGGGCACATCCTGCGGGGTGGGGAAGCGGTTGGAGGTCGGGACAGCGGGTGGGGTCCACAATACAGTGTTTCCACACAGATTTTAACAAAGGGCCGAGGGGACAGGACTACAGCGCTGCACAAATGGCGCACTACCGAGGCAAGACGAGTGCCAATAAAATTGCTACATGTGCAACGAAATGGTATCCACCGATACCAAGGCAGAACTGCCTTATGCGCAATGACATGGAGGAGGAGTTATACTCGAAGTCAAAAATAAAGTAGAGAAAATGTTTGATGACAAACGGTGGAGACAGTTCCGCCTTGGTATCGGGCTCGATTCCACCTGAGGCGTCAGAGTGGCAAAAATGAGGCTTCATCAGTTATTTGTGTGGGTTTGGGTTCGTCGTCAAGGGTCTCAGACAAATGGGTATCATCATCTGAAGCCTTAATGTTGTCCCTCGTATGAATCGCCTCATAAATCATGTGATTTTGGTTCAATAACCGCACTTGTGGGACAGCTGAGCAATTCCCCCGCGAGGCCGAAGGACCACGAGAGCGGTGGATGGCCGTGTGGATTCGCTGGAGGGGCCGTACGGGAGGGGTGAGCGTCGCCCAGTCCGAAGTCCCCACATTTTCCGCAGAATATTATCTTACACAGAGCTGATGTCATCGTTGCCGAGCACACGCTCGTCCTCCAGTGTGCGGTCAAGTTGGGAGGCACGCGCGTGTGTCGCGGGCTCGCGGGTATCGAATGCAGGGCTCCTGCAGGACGTCGGCGAGGCAGCGCGCACGCCCGGGGACCGCGAGGCAGAGCGACTGTGCTGCGAAGGGCCTGCCCGAGACCCGCCTCCAGATAGTCTCGCAGGGAGACGGGGATGGTGCAGCTGAGAATGACTCTGAGGTGGTCCCAGGCACTGTGATCGTGGATCAGCGCAACTGCGGGCCCGCCCGTGTCATCTACATCCCCGACGTCCGCGACTTCCTGCACGACAACCCGCAGATGGCCCTCGGGGAAGGAGACTCTGCAGCAGTGTCGACCTTGTACAGCTTTTCGTCGCCGCGGCCGAGAGCACCGGCTGCCAGATGCCCCCTCGCCTCGAGGTCGAGGCTGCCACCATCTGGCGTGTTGTCCTACCGCTCCAGCTCCACTGTCAGGTGTGCCGCTTCGTCTCAAGTCTTCTCGCCTGGCACGAGCGCGAGAGGGGGAATGGAAGTCACCTGAGCCGGCGGGCGGACTCCATCTGGCTCTGCTCGGTGAGCCTCTTGATGGCCGCCTTGTCAGCGGTGCTCAGGAGCTCGTCGATCTGCGCTGTGCGTGCAGGAGCCTCTGCGACGTGCGACTGCTCGTGGTCGATGTAAGCACCTTTCACGGCGACCACCCCCTCGTCGTCGGCTCTCTTCGTCTGCTTGCGGCTCGCCCAGCTCTCGGCGCTCCATCGTGCTTGCGAGTGGGGTTCGGGCGATAATCGGAGAGAAGATGGCAGGCGAGTCCGCCTGCGACACAAGCAACAGACAGTTGAGTCACAGATAGCCTGCAGAATCTGACGGACTCGCACCTTGTTGCTCGTCGTGCGCACCAGAGGGCCCTCGCCCCCTTCTGCGCGGGCGGCTGGGCCGGCGGCGAGAAGTACGTCGTCAACGGCGTCAGTACTCTCCTGCCCGCCGCTGCCCTCGATTCAATTGATCGCGGACGTACATTATCCGCCGAAATACCTCCGCGGCATCGATTTCCTCCAGTCGCATGACAATGACCTGCCAACTTGCAAGCTGTTGGCCATGGATGGGCTCCTTCATCTTTCATCCTTTGTGCAGCCCGCAGCCCTCCATGAGGCTCAGCTTTCGCTCGCGTTGAGTATTGCGTGATCCATTGCGTACCATTTTGGACTCAGTACAGTGAATCCCGTGTTCACTTGATGCCGCACTGCCCCATTGCCTTACAATGGACCTCAATCCCCTTCAGTCCCACGGAAAGAGCAGCCCTCTGGCCCCAGAAACGGAAGACAATCCAGCTACAGTCTTCAGAAAGAGACGAAGGGGTAGCAAAATTCCGAATATTCGGTCAGTCCGATCAGAATCCGGGTACTCTGGAGGAAGAAAGAGTCGATAGGACACTGTTCCAGTCGGACGAGTAGGCCTCGTTCGACCCTGTCATCGACGAGAAGGAGGTGGACGAGATGCTGAAGCAGGCCTTGCACTCCAGGGCCATAGAGGCCGAGCCGAGCTAAGCTCCTGCATCCGTGACCGAGGCAAGATGGCCATCAGGGCACTGGGCCAGCCCACAAATCTCAAGGGCGCCCGAATTGCAACCCCTTACATTGGCCTCACGCCTCTGGAGGCAAAGAGTCTGTACGGTTGCAGGAGGGTCACGACCCCCACTTCAGTGCCTCTACGTGGTGCTCATCGCGGCACAGGGACTCTTGTTTCAGATTTTCGAGGTCTCTGAGCTGAGACGGTATGGAAACTCTTCTCGGCTTCACCCTGATCCCCCCAACCGGTGAGAAGTGAGCATTTCTGCGCATCTAGTAAACTTGCAAATGGTACTGATCGAATTCCCTGAGGACCCAAGAGAACAAACAGTACATTGGCGTGTTTCCCTCACGTCCGCCCCTACTCGGCTGGGGGACGGGAGGGCGAGGCCCTGCGGGGGTCGAGGGACAGCGCGGCGCGCTTGGCGGCGGCGCGGAGCTGGAAGGCGTCAATGACACGCCAGAAGTCAGAAACCTGGGCCTCGAGGCCAGGGGGCATCGCGCGGCCATTGCTCTCAGCCACAGCAGCGAAGATCTGCAGCAGGTCGGTGATGCTGCCGAGGGCGAGGAGGGCCTGCCCCCCGAGGCCCATGTGCGGGTTCTGGCAGAGGAACTCGCAGACGGCGGGGACGCGTATGGCGCTGTCGGGGCCGCAGAAGCGCAGGGCCACGAACCTCGCGATGCGCCCCTGGGTCCACGCGGCAAAGACATCTGGCTCGATGTCCCAGACGCTCTTGGCGTCGGCGTCCGAGAGCCCGCCGGCGCTGCTGCTGGTGCCCGAGCTCCTGTGCTTCTTGAGGGGCGGCATCCCGTTCGCGGCGCGGTAGTTGTCGAGAATCTCCCTGGCGTCCTTGACGGCCTGGCGGGACTCGCGGTGCGACAGCTCGAGCTCGCGCACAAACAGCTCCAGGCTCTTGGCTATCTCGCTGTGTATGTGCTCGGTGCAGCAGGACTGGCCCTCTGCCTCAGCAGAGGGGGCCATTGCCGCGGCTGCCTCTTCGCCGCTGGCCCATCTCGGCTCCGCGTCGGCCCCGCTGGCAGCCTCGGTGGCCGCCAGAGGCTCGGAAGCCTTGGGCTCGGGGGGTGTGGCCTCAGCGAGCGTGGCAGAGTCGGGCTCAGAGGTCCTGAGGTCGTTGCAGGCCTTGCGCTCGGAGGAGGAGAAGCCGGAGGGAATGGGGAGGGGCCGGGGCTCCGATGGCTTGGAAGCGAGCCTGCGCGACTGTCGGTGTGCCTCATAGTTCCTGAAGGGGCCGGACGTGAAGGGCATCAGAAGGGCCCGGGCCCCCAATGGCTTAGAAGGCTGGAGGGACTCTGGGGCACGCGACTTGAGGCCGGCGAGATTGGGATCGATGACCTTGGGGACGACGGACGTGGACACGGAGGTCGGTGGCACGAAGGGCACAGGGTCGGCGCAGCCGAGCAGCTTGGGCACGAGGGTCTGGGTCGCGGACGGCTTGGGCACGTAGGGCGCGGGCAGGGCGGGCCCAGAGATGGAGCCAGACTGCCTCGGCTCAGGCTCGGCGGGCCTGGTCATGGAGGTCAGCGCCGCGGAGGACGCGAGGGACGGGAGCAGGGAGTCGTCGTGGGGGTGCTCGGACACCAGTGGCTTGGCGGTGGCACTCTGGACCTCCCAGGGCATCCTTGTGAGGCCAGTGGCGTCAGCAGAGGCAGGCGAGGGATGGTGGGATGGGGGTATGGGAGGTATGGGGGGTATGGGGGTCACCTGAGACCGCGGATCGCCTCCTTGTCGCTCTGCTCTGCTATCCTCTTTATTGTCTCCTTGTCGGTGGTGCCCAGCAACTCGTCGCTCTGTCCCAGGTACGGCTTGAGCCTCGAGCCCACAACAGAGCGCACGGTCCAGCCGCCTCCGCCAGTCCTCAGCGCGGCGTAGACAATGACCCTGGCAGCGCGACAGCCAGACCCGTCAGACGCTTGCTCTGGAGTTCCAGAGTGCCCGCGCTGCAGCCTGTGCCCTCCCCGCAGTACCACAATCCGCAGCCCCGCAGCCCCACAGCGCCCCGCGTGCCTGTATGAACACAAGGACGACTCGGAGGGCCCATTTCCCCCGTGCCCGTTTCCCTTCGGCAGAACACGCGGGTCGTGCGTTTTATGTCACGGGGCCAACAGCCACACTCGCGCACGGGCCCCCCCCGGCGGTCCCCTCTCCTGCTGGCCCGGTGTGCGTGTGCCGGCGCTATGTGCGCGCGCACCTCCTGCTCGAGGTGCACGGGAGAAAGTCCAGCACGACGATCAGGCCGACGTGCGGCTGCTCGGGGTCGGTGTAGACGTGGCCGCGGGTCAGGACGATCACCTCGCTGTCGTCGGCGCCCTTCCTCGTCTTGCGGATCGTGCAGCTCTCGGCGCTCTGCATCTGCTTGCTTGTGAGCGGGACTCGAAGGGGTGGGGACAGCGATCGACCGAAAAGTAGACCAGTAGAGAGACGAGAGTGCGCCTATGACACAAGCAAATGCGTCGTCACGGACGAAGGGCGGCAAAATCTTACGAACTCCCACTTGATTTTCTCGCTTCTCGTTCACCGCCAGCCGCCCGCTGCGCATGGAGAACGCCAAGGAGAGCTGGGAGTTCCGCGGGAAGAAGAAGAAGAAGGGGGATGCCGGCGTTGGAGGACGTCGTGGTGAAACGCGGCGGGGTTTTTCACTGACTGTCTGCTGGCACAGCCCGAGGACGTCCTCACATCTGTTCTCTCTGCGAGCACCTGGTGCCACGCTAGCCGCTGCTGCCCGAGGAACTCATGAGCAGCGGGGACCCGAATGGTGCTGCCGGGGCTGCAGTAGCGCTCCGCCATAAAGTTCTCGACATCGTCCTGTTACCACTTGCCGAAGGCGTCCGGGTCGGTGTCCCAAGATGAAACCCAGGGCCTGCTTCACCCGGGGGCCACGCGGCCGTCGCGACCCTCGCCGACGCCAGGAGCCCCGTGTACACGAGCAACTGCCAAGGCGCCCATGCACCTCACGTGCGAGGCGCAGGAAAACTCAATCCCGCGAGGTTTGGTGATCGTGCTCAATTGCCTCGCGGACACCGGGCGTGATACTCGCTGCCTCGCGGACGTCCTGCGGGAGCCCTGCATTCGATACCCGCGAGCCCGCGACACACGCGTGTGCCTTCCAACTACTCCGCACACTGGAGGACGAGCGTATTCTCTGCAACGATGACATCAGCTCTGTGTAAGACAACATTCTGCGGAAAAAGCGGGGACTTCGGACTGGGCGACGCTCACCCCTCCCGTACGGCCCCTCCAGCGAATCCACACGGCCATCCACCGCTGTCGGTGTCCTTCGACCTCGCGGGTAAATTGCTCAGCTGACCCACAAGTGCGGTTACCGAACCAAAATCACATGATTTATGGGGCGATTCATACGAGGGACAACATTAAGGCTTCAGATGATGATACCCATTTGTCTGATACCCTTGACGACGAACCCAAACCCACACAAATAACTGATGAAGCCTCATTTTTGCCACTCTGACGCCTCAGGCGGAATCGAGCCCGATACCAAGGCCGTCCGGTCCTGAATCTGTGTTTCTTGTCTGGGAAACTGCGTGGTTGTCTCCACAGAAGTACCTGTCGATACTGATTGACTTCAAGTACAACTCCTCCTCCATGTCATTGCGCACGAGGCAGTTCTGTGAGTCTAGGGCACTCGTCTTGCCTCTGCGGTGTGCAGGATCAATGCAGTGTTGCTGCTTTGCCTCTAGTGTGCGTCGAGATCAATGCAGTGCTGCTGTCCTGCCCCCTCGGCACTTCGTTTGAATCTTGTGTGGCAACAAAAGTTGAACCGAGAGCTCAGGGCGCCAGACGCTTCCCTGACCTCGAGGCCCAGGCGGCACAAGGGCCTCTGGGCCGCATTAGATTTCCGCCACGTGTATCCACCAAGTGCGAGCCTCGTCTGTACTCAGGTCCTCCTCCGAGCCGCCAGAGCCCGAGCCCATGATGGATTCGCGAGAACCGACCCTCTGCATGAGGACGAGCGATCGCCGCACCGCACCGGGTAGTTCCAGTACGACTCGGATNAGAATCTTGTGTGGCAACAAAAGTTGAACCGAGAGCTCAGGGCGCCAGACGCTTCACTGACCTCGAGGCCCAGGCGGCACAAGGGCCTCTGGGTCGCATTAGATTCCCGCCACGTCTATCCACCAAGTGCGAGCCTCGCCTGGACTCAGATGCCTCTGGGGGAATCCACGAAGCTGCGGCAGATATTTCCATATCTTTGGCCACCGGCCTCTCATGGCGGACAGCGGGCAGCGCCCCCAGCAGGCCAGACGCCTCCCCCGCCCCCTGACTCCTCCACCACCCCACCCCTCACTCCCTCCCCGCAGGACGTGCCTGTGGTCGCGGGCCGCGCCACGCCCGAGGCGGCGCCCTACGACAACTCGGGGCCGCCGGAGGACACGCGGGAGCCCCGGGAGCCCCGGGAGGAGCAGGAGGAGCAGGAGGAGCCACTGCGCGTGTACCTCGGGGGCCCCGGCAACCGCTACTACACCGCCGACAGTACCCGCACACGCCCCCTGCGCCCCCCCTCTGGGGTCGGCGCCCACCGCTCAGTGCGCAGTGTACGGCCGGAGGGACAGCGAGGACGGCAGCACAGGGCTCCCGGAGATCGACGACGTGGTGCGCTATCTCCGCGTCACCTCGCGGGGAGGAAAAGAGGTCTCTGACGTGGAGATACGGGAATTCTGGAAAATATCATTGGGTGTGATTCCGGGAAAATGGGAAGGGCAGGCGTCGATGAGGGGGAGGGACTGGGACGCCGAGTACGGGAGCATCCGGAAGGAGCACCTGCGCAGCGGCGTGGAGCAGCGCGAGGTGTTTGTGCGCAGGCTGGCAGACCTCGAGGAGGCCTTTGTGCGCGAGGCCCTCGCGGGTGCGCGCTCCCTCGTCGAGCAGCAGTTCCTCCCCGCGCACCAGAGGGCCCTCGCCCCCGTCCGCGCGGGCGGCTGGGCTGGCGGCGAGAAATACGTCGTCAACGGCGTCAGTACCCCCTCCCGCCGCTGCCCCCCATTCAATTGATCGCGGGTGCATATTTACCACCGAATTACACGCGCATTACCCGCGAATGTTATTCAAACACCCCCCCCGCCGTGAGGCTGTGACCTGCCCACTCGCAAGATGTTGATATTGGATGGGCTGTTTCGAACGAGGTCAATTGATATGGCCATCGCTCGGCTTTTTATGTCGGGTTCGCTCATGAATTCGCTTTTAGACTGCCCAATTCAATTGAGTCACGGGGTGATGCGCCCGGTGACGGTGACGAGAAGAACGTTGCAGCGCGAATCAATTGACCCGTGTGCCGCGCAGATCTTCTACAAGTTTGCGGTGGACAACCACAACGTGTACATGGGGTCGCTGGAGGAGGCGCTCAAGGTGGGCGCCCACGAGATGAAGGGGCTGCAGGGCTTCGCCTACGCGGCGCTCATGTCGGGCTACCTCTCGCGCGTGCGCTTCCCGCTGATGTGCATGGTCGACTGGCGCGGCTACCGCGTCCTGGCCTCCTCCATCCTCCCCGTGGGCCGCGACACCCTCGTCCTCGGCTCCTCCGACGCCGGCGCCACTGTCGCCGACTCCATGTCCGCCCCGCACCGCGCCACTCCCCCGCTGCCTTGCGCTGACCAGGGCACCGCCGCAGCAAGCACAACCACGAGAAGAAGACCGTCGACGCGATCGGCCGGTGGCTCGGACTGCGCGCGCACTGGGTGCCCGTCCACGGCAGAATGCCCGTGCGTCCGGAAGGGGGCTCGCCCTCCGCTTCAAGGCGCTGCTCACGCAACACCGCACGCAGTTCTACACGAGGATGCCCATCGACTTTGAGGTGCACAGGGCCAACAAGGACCTCTACTGCCTCGACTTTGCCCGTGTGTTCCCTCCACGAGGTGCCCACCCCGTCGAGGGAGGGAGGAAGCCTCTGCTGCGCTGCTCCTCACGTGGGTACTGTGTCCGCAGAGGAGGGGCACAAGCTCTCGCGGCTCTTCCGGGCCGAGTTCCTCAAGTACTACTCGGCGGAGCTCTGCAACGACGCGTTCACCTGCTGGGTCTCGGAGGAGGAGAGCCGGGGTGTCGCAGAGGACATCCACAAGGCCCTCGACTTCCTCACGCAAGTGCACCTCCCCTCGGTGAGCACACAGCGCAGTACAGCCCATGCGCCGCGTCCTCAAGTGCCCCCGCCCACTCCGAAGACAGTGAGGATGCTGGAGACCCTGTGGGGACAGGAGCCCGGCCTGCCAGCGCCGTTCCTCGTCTTCCTGCTGCACTGGCGCGGCATCAACATGCGCCTGCTCGGCAGCGTCTGGCAGGCCGCGCAGCTCAGCTCGCTCAAGGACGCGGTGCTCGTCGAGATCCTCTCGAGGTGCGCCCTCCCCCGAGCCCATGCGACGACTACCGCCCCGCTGACCGCTGGCGACTCTGCCAAGGGCAATCAAGGGCCTCTGCAGGCTCGTCATGCGCTCGGCGGCGCAGGCCGACAGCTCCGAGGTGGTCCGCAACATCGCCGGGCGCGTCCTCGAGGGCGACAGCGACACGTGGGACGCCGTCGAGCGGCTCTGCGACGCCCGCTTCCCCCTCGCTGGCCGCGGCCACGGCGCGCTGAGGGCCGCACAGGGCGGGCTGGTCCGCGCAGCCCTCTCGCGCACGCTGCACGCCGTCGGCATGCGCGACGGGCGGCCGGGCGCGGAGCCCGCGAGCCTCCTCGAGGGCACCGTGGCGCTCGCGGGCGACGGCCTCGGGCACCTGCGCGTGGAGCCCGAGGTGCGGCAGCTGTTCTTCCTGTCGTTCCAGCAGGCGTGGGACCTCAGGCTGCAGGCCGACGCCGCAGCCGCGGACCCGCGGGAGAGGAGGCGGCTGCTGGCGGCGTCGCGCGACAAGTACTTCGAGTGCCTCTCGGCCAACACGCAGAACAGGTTCGCTCTGCACAACATCGCGCGGAACCTGCGCGAGGGGGCCGGCAGGGCTGCGGGGCCCGCGGCCGTGATGGCCCGCGAGTTCCTGGGCATGTCGGGGCTCTGCTACGGGGCGGACCTCTACCGCTGGCTCGAGCTGCGGCTCTCGCCCGAGGCCCTCGTGCCCTCGTGGCCCCGCGGGCCCGCCGTGTTCGCGTTCTGCGACCGGCGCTGGTCCATTATCGACGACAGATGGTGAGGGGGCCAGCGCGGGTCACACGCACGTTCTCGAGATCCTGCTTGCTTGCTGTGTACACAGCTGGAACAACTAACTGTACGGATGCGTTGTTGTGTTCTAAATGGCCTGGCTGTCACCCCTACAAATTGCTCATGGGAGACCAGGAGCACCCCGGCAGCAACAATAGGAAAGATGGGCATTCAGGCCAGAAGCAGCCAACATCGCTTCCTCTCTGCAGGCAACATCAGCACCGGGCGAACTTCGAAGGCTGCTCCCAGATCGCTATCCTCGCCCCTGAACAGCTCGAGGCGACTCTGGATGTAGAAGCTCTGGCCCAGCCAACAGCTGAACGACTACGGGGGAACCAGCACGACCTTGTTGGGCAGGTAGCCCTCGGTGAGCTCCCCCGGACACCGGCTGGGCAGTTGCCACCGCGGGCACAAAGCCACTTTCTGCAGTCGGCCACAGAGAGTCTTCATTTGAGGTGGCGAGGGATCTGGGTCTTGGGGCATGCATCATTCCCCGTGATCTGGGTCGCGGCAAAGAGCCTCACTCAGAAACTGTTGCTCTTATTGGTGCACCTTGATGACGACCTCGCCAAGTTTCATGAGTATGAATGGGAACATACATTCTCGCAAAATACTCGCAACCTCTGCCGAGCATCAAGCATAAGACAAAGCTATGGGGCACGAGAGAGAGAGCGAGAGAGAGTTCGCCGAGTGCAAAGGGGGGCTGTTTTTCTCGAAAGCGTCAGCCACGCAGCGACGAAGATATTTTCGCGGAGGGGGGCAGGAAGAAAGGCCGCGAAAAGAATCGCGACCCAATCAATATCTCACCGCCCCCAGAAAGCGAGGGCACCGCGTCTCTCGACTCTCGACAGCGGCAGCGGCAGCGGGGGGCGCGCGAGCACCACAGCGACCATACGCGCGGACCGGCGGCCAGACTCACCGACGACGGCGACGAGGATGTCGGGCATGCCGGGCTTCGTGCTGCCCTACGCGGGGGCCCACGGCACGCAGGCGCCGCCCCCGAGCCCCATGGACATGGGCGCCGACTTCTACCAGTCGCTCCAGCACTCCCTCGGCCTCTTCGCCCCGCCCCACCCGTCCGCCGCGGCCTACGGCGGCGGCAGCAGCGCGGGCGGCGGCGCAGGGGCGTACGGGGACTACGGGGCGCAGGCCATGCAGAGCCCCACGAGCCCCGCCATCGGCAAGCCCGCCTATACCATCCCCCTCGCGCGCCGCCCCGACTGCATGTACTTCATCCGCGGCTCCTGCCACAAGGTGCGCCCCCCACGTCACGCCATGTCACGCCCACGCCAGATCACGGGCCCCCTCTTCTTTTTTTTTTGAATTCGATTCGAATTGGGGGGCGTTGGGCGGCGCTCGTTTGGAATCCCGCGGGCTCCTGACACGAGGTGAGCCCGCGCCGCGTCACGCCACGCCACGCCAGATCACGGGGGTCGCCCCGCTCTTTTTTTGAATTCGATTCGATCGGGGGGTTGGGCGGCGGCTCGTTTAGAATTCCGTGTCAATTCGCGGCTACGGGGGTGTTTTTCCCTCTCTTTTGATTTCCCGTGACAGCGGTGGCGGGAGGGCCCCCGGGCACAGCTGCAAGAGGGGGCGACTGAACGCGAGAGAGTGGGGAAGGAGGCTGCGCGCCCGCCATGGGCGCCAAACTGTCCACTTTTTTCTCTTAATTTTCTGTTTCTCCAATTCAAAAAAACACAGTCGCCTCAATTTCAAAATTGCCAATTCACCGATTGGGTCGATCTGGATAATCAATCTCAATCTCGATCCCGATCTCGGCCCAGGGCGACGACTGCGTGTTCCGGCACAACGAGCTGGCCAAGCGCGGGCCGCAGGAGATCTGCCCGCGCTGGGAGCGCGACAAGCAGTGCGACGACCCCGGGTGCACGTACCTGCACCCCAAGGTCCAGACGCGCGGGGGCTCCGGGGGCAGCGCCGAGGCCGGGGGCGCCAGCCCTCTGGCCCTGACGGCCACCTCGGCCTCTGTGCTGCCCACCTTTGCCTACCTGGGGCCGCAGCCCGGCGGGCCCGTGCCGGCCGACTACGGGCCGCCGCCGGGCGCGAGGCTCGTGGCGCCGCTGAGCCCCACGGCGTCGGCGGTGGCGGCGGGGGCGCAGTACATACCGCTGCCCCGGAGGCCCGACTGCATGTTCTTTGTGCGCGGCACGTGCAGCAAGGCGGACAAGTGCGTCTTCCGCCACAACGACAAGGCCAAGTTCGGCACGCAGGAGACGTGCCCCACGTGGGAGCGCACCGGCAAGTGCGAGGACCTGCTCTGCCCGCACCTGCACCCCAAGCCCAACCCGCCCATCAGCCCCAAGGCACGCCGCGTCATGCCTGGTGACTCAACGCAGGCACAAGGGAATGCCTGTGGCGTCAACGCAGGCAAAGAACCTGCGCTGACCAGATCGGGGCATAACGTGACGTGTGGCGCTACGCTGCGCTCCGCAGGCGCCGATGGGGCAGACGCCGGGGCAGTACCCGCCGATCCCGTGGAACAGGAGGCCTGACTGCATGTTCTACGTGCGCGGCAGCTGCCACAAGGGCGACAAGTGCGTGTTCCGGCACAACGAGAAGGTGCGATATACAACTCTGCATGGAGATTCTGGATCCTGGATATTGGATCCTGGAATCTGTAGATACGGGGTCTGATTCGCGTATCTTTGCGGCCACAGGCCAAGTTTGGCGACCAGGAGCTGTGCCCGACGTGGACGGCGACGGGCGCGTGCAGCGACCAGACGTGCGCGCACCTGCACCCCAAGCAGCAGAAGGACCTGCCCAGCGCGGCCGCGTCGCCGCCGCTGGCGCACCTGACGCCCGTCTCGCCGCTGCCGAGCTTCCCGCCGCTCGCGTCGCCGCAGGTCGCGGCCAGCCCTCCCCAGAGCCCCGCGGACCTCTGCTCGGGCCCCGCCGCGCGCCCCGGGGGCCCCGCGACGCCCGTCTACGACGCTGCGGTGGGCAGCGGGTCGCTGATGCCGCCCAGCCGCCCGGCCAGCGTGCCCAGCGGGCTGCCGCTGTACCTCATGAGCCCCAAGCAGCACGGGGCCCCCAAGCCCCTCGTGGGCCCCGACCGCGACCTCGACGTGCCCTCGCCCATCGGCGCGCCCTTCAGCGCGGCGGCCGCGCGGTCGGCGGCGGCGATGCCGTCGACGGACTCGCTGACGTCGCTCAACGCCAGCGGCTGCGAGGCCATCAAGCGCCCGATCCCCCTCGACCACGCGGAGGAGGCGCGCATCGCCCGCGAGGCCGCGGCTGCGCTGGCCGCCGCGCCCGGGTGCTCGCTGGCGGCGCCGCGGCTCTCGGAGCGCGTGGGCGCGCGGCAGCCGCTGGTCCTGCAGACGCTCTCGCGCGCGCCCGCGCAGTTCGCGGTCAGCGACACGCTGACGCCGCGCGTGTGGCTCTACGGCAAGGAGACGGCCGACGAGACCTCTGTGCTCGTCGACGTCTTCACGCTGCTCTCGCACGCGCCCGAGAACAGCCTCGCGCTGGCCGCCCTGCGCCCGCTCGTGCGCCCCGCCGCCATGGCCGCCCGCGCGCTCGACGTCGTCCGCGCGCACCCGGAGCTCTTTGTGCTCATCGACCCCGCGCCCTTCATCGTCCGCCTCGAGGCCGACGCCGCCGCCGAGCAGCGCCCGCGCTCGATGAGCGCCTCGCAGCTCTCGCCGGGCATCGCCGCCGCCTTTGTGCCCAAGGCGCCGTCCCCCGCGCTCCTGGCGACGCCGCACGAGGCGCCCCCGGTAGCGGCAGCGGCAGCGGCGCCTTGACGTCGGCGGCGCCCTCGACGTCGGCGGCGGCGTCGTCGGAGGACGAGGGGGCGGGCGAGCAGGCGCTGGACCACGTGCTCGAGGTCTACGGGTTCCCGGGCGACGCGGGCGAGACGGCCGAGGCGCGCTCGGGCGCCGTCGAGCGGGCGCTGCAGGCCTACGTGGACTCGCTCTCGGTCTCGGTCAAGTGGGTCGACGCCTCGCACGCCCTCGCCGTCTTCTGCAACTCGGCCATGGGTGCGCAGCCTCCCGCGTCGCTCCCTGCCAGCCCCTCCCCCTCTCCGTGGGGGTTGGCCGTCGGGGCTCCAGTGTCGCCGCGGCTTCGTGGCCCACGCATGCGAGCGGGCAGCCTCGCCCACTCACTGGGGGCTCCCGCCCTGTGTGCGCGGGAGGCCGGGCCACACTGGTGACGCTGTGCCAGCGCTACTCTCTGCTCTCTCTCTCTCTCTTCCCTCCTATTCTCTCTGTCCACGGATGTGTTGTGTTTGCGGTGCCCTGGGGGGAGCAGGCGCTGTTGCCGCCCCGGCGGTCGTAATGCCTCGCACGCGGCTCTAACGGGGGCCCTGGCGGCCGCTGCGCAGCCAAGCAGGCGCTGCTGGAGAGCAAGTCGGGCGACGTGAAGATGCGGCCGTTTGCCGAGGCGACGGCGGCGTCCAAGGCGCTCTCGGCGACGGAGGAGTGGGGCAAGCCCGTCGCGACGCCCACCATCACGCCCGGCGGCGGCGCCGTCGTCGTGCCCGTCACGGTCGCGATGCACTGCGACACGCCCGGCGCCGCGATACACTACACGACCAACGGGTCGCCCCCGGCGCTCGTCTCGCCGCTCTACACGGAGCCCATCGTCGTCGACCGCCCGCTCCGCCTGCAGGCCTGCGCCTTCAAGAGCGGCATGGCCGACAGCCGCGTCTGCTCGGTCCGCTTTGTCGAGTTTGCCGACGCCGGCGCCGCAGCCGCAGCCGCAGCCGCCGCAGCCGCGGCCTCGGAGGACGCGTCGGCGAGCGGCGGGGCCGGCGGGAGCGCGTCGGAGGCGGCGTCGCCGACGGCGCAGGCGGCGGGCAAGCGCAAGAAGATGAACCTGAGCGTCGAGATCCCGATACCCACGCACAACATCGCGGGGACCGCGACGGCGGGCGGGGCGCCGGGCGGGGCCCCGGGCAGCGCGGGCGGCGGGCAGCAGTTCTGGGTGGTGCCGTACCGGGACCTGGCGTTTGACGACGAGCGCAAGACGACGGTGGGCGTCGTGCTGGGCGGCTACGGCGCCGTCTACGCGGCCAAGCTGCACGGGACGGCCGTCTGCGTGCGGCAGCTGTGCGAGGCGGGGCAGGGCATCAGCCCGGCCGACGCGAGCTTTGTGCAGCAGGAGCTGACGGCGCTGAGCAACGTGCGCCACCCGAACCTGCTGTTCTGCTACGGCGTCTGCGTGGCGCCCGACCCCGTCTGCGTCGTCACCGAGAGCCACGCCGGGGGCTGCAGCCTGCAGGCGCTGCTCTCCAACACGGCCATACAGCTCAGCAAGAAGGACCGCTACGGCTTCGCGCTCGAGATCGCCCGCGGGATGGCGTTCCTGCACAGGCGCAGCATCCTGCACCTCGGGCTCAGGCCCTCGAGCGTGCTGCTCACGCCCGACGGCTGCTGCAAGGTCTGCGACTTTGGCCTCTACAACATCGCCTCGAGGCTCGCGCTGGTGCCCTCTGCCGGCGGCTCCAGCATCATCGCCTACACGGTACGGGGGGACTCGGGGGCTTGGGAGACTCTGGGGACTCTGGGGGCTCGGGGGAGGGGACTCAAGGGACTCAAGGGACTCGGGGACTCGGGGACTCGGGGACTCGGGGACTCGGGGACTCGGGGACTCGGGGGCTCGGGGGCTCGGGGGCTCGGGGGACTGACGCTGGTGGGGCTGCAGGCGCCGGAGGTGTTCACGGGGGTGGGCATCAGCACCAAGTCGGACGTGTTCTCGTTCGGGGCGATGCTGTGGCACCTGTACACGAGGAGGGCGCCGTACGACACGGCGACGGCGGCGCAGCTCATCGCGACGGTCGTGCGCAAGCACGAGCGCCCCAAGATTCCGATCTCGTGCAGCTACGGCTACGGGCGCATGATTTCCAAGTGCTGGGCGCACGAGCCGTCGACAAGGCCCTCTTTCGACCACATTATCGAGAAGCTCGATGCTCTGGTGCGCCGCCCCCCCCGCCCCTCTCTGCGCCGTGCCACGCGCTGACCCCCTCTCCTCATCGTGCAGCTCAAAGAGGACTACGAGTAGTTAATTGACAAGCGGGATCTATCTTTTGAACAACAGCAACAAGCCAACCAACCAACAACTACACACCTACATCTCCCTTCGACCCTCATGGAAGAGAACCCGTGTGCCCCCTGCAGCCCTCTTCAAGGATGCGCCCTCAGCACACACTCCCCTACATCCTCCAAAGGCATAGTAAACACACATTTATCCTACGTGATAGGATTGGCCTGCCCTTGGGCTCCGAGTTGGCCAGAAGTGCGTTGCACCTACTACCCCAAGGAGTTGTGCCACACAGGCCAACGAGTGAGTGGAATGGAACATGGGTGAGCACGTTGTCCGGGCAATCTGTGCTGGCTCTAGCCTCTTCACTAGTTCTGAGGAAGGGCAGCCGTGAAGAAGGCGTTGATCAGAGCCAGATCGTGGCACGACGTCCTGGGCACCAGCCTCATGTGGTGGTAGTTGAACTGGGCTGTGGTGCTGAGCAGGTCGACAGAGAAGAAGAGGGAGCACTGGGGGCACTTGTAGTTCTTGAACGCGTGCAGCTTGTTGGTGGGCGTCTCCCCGCTGTAGGGCTCCACCCTGCCGTCAACGAGCGTCCACAGCGTCTGGCTGAGCTCCGGCCCGTTGTCGATGTTGCGGGTGACCTGGTAGATGACCCCGCTGTGCGTGCCCGACTCCGCCAGGAAGTCACTGAACAGCTGCTCCTTGTCCAGCCTCCTGGGCCTGTACGGTACGAGCTTGTGCCCGCAGAACGGGGTGTTCTGGGCGCCGGCATGCTCCCCGGTGTACTCGGGGAAGGTGGCGATGGGGTCGACGGGCAGCCCTGCGGTGAAGCATGCCACGAACTTGTCGGCGCCCCTGCGAACGGTGGCCTCGCTGTAGTCGTTGCTCATTCCCTCCACCGGGTAGTTGTTGACGAGGATGCCCCGCCCCAGGTCCACGACGAGGCTGAAGTACTGGCTCTGGTGGTCGCGCATCACGGTGAGCAAGGCAGCCCTGTTCGGAGAGGGCTCCACTCCCTGGAGGACGAGGAACTGCTTGGTGCGCTCCACGATGGTGTGCTTGTCCATCCTTCACGGCGTGGGGGTGATAAGCGAAAGACGTTGCAACGGCACAATCGATGCCAACGACGTTACTTCGGCGTAGCAATTACGTAGCGAGCAATGCCGATTATTGAGAAACAGAATCCGAGAAAACGGTACCACCCACCTCATGCTGCATTGCAGCCGCCCCTCAGACAAGAAGTCGCTCAGCCTCGAGGAGTTTTCTGCTGCTTGATGGGACCATGGAGCTCTGCAACACAGCCACCCGCGAGTGGCTTGGTGACACCCTCGTTCTCCCTGGCCTGCATGCGACGTTCGACAACTGCCCCAGCACATCGCACGCAGCCCTGTGTGCTCGCGGCCATCAAGTAGCATTTCTCAAGCAATCTCACACACTCCCCACTCCGTGCAGGTTCGAGGACGCAGAACACCTGGGGGTGGACAAGTCTCTGGTCACCATTGGGGTACAAGTGCGGTACCACAAGCCCTGTGTTGCCACATACCTGACTGCGGTCCAGAGAACAGCATTGCCAAGACCCAGATCCCTCTCCATAGAGCTACCGATCGCAGAAAAAAAAAGCCATCCTGGGTCTCCCTGCGGCCCACTGCAGGGAGTGGCATTGCGCAAGTGGAACGGCCCAGACAGTGTCCGGGAGCTCGCCGAGGCCGATGCTCAACATGATCGTGCTGATTCCCCCGCAGTCGTTCAGCTGTTGGCTGGGCCAGAGCTTCTACGTCCAGATTCGCCTCGAGCTGCTCTGCAACTGAAGGAAGAAGAGGGGCGGGAATAGCGATTGGGAGAAGCCTCCTTCGAAGATAGCCCGGCGCTGATGTTTCCTGCAGAGAGGAAGCGATGCTGGCTGCTCCTGGTATAAATGCCCACCCATCTATCCTATTGCTGCCGGGTGATCCTGGTCTCCCATGAGCAGCTGGTCGGCTGATCGAGAACAACAGGTGGTCATAGATCACAACAAAGCATCCACACAGGGGTTACAGCTGTGTTCATCGCAGTACTTGTCGCGTGACGCCGCCAGCAGTCCCTCGCCCAGGTCAGATAATTGCGTACGAGAATAATCAATTGAAGTACCCATCCATTATCAACTGTTTACGAGTGGGCAGGCCGGTGCCACGCGACGTGAAGTCGAGGAAAACGCTGTCGAACGGGCTGTGTCTGTCCGTAGTTCCATGTCCGCACTTTGCGGACGCCTGGCAAGCTCCTTTTGGCACGCTGGGCACTGTGACCATCCTAGACGGGGCGGGAATTGATGTCATTCGTATGTGACTCGGTAAATAGTTCATTTGAGATCAATTGAATCGTGGTAGTGGCAGGGAGGAGGTGCTGACGCCTACGACGTATTTCTCGCCCCCGAGAGGACTTATCCCACAGCAGATCTCTGGGCGCTGAGGCGCATGAGAACGACGGCTCCTCGCCGTGCTTGTAACGGGACTGCACAGGCGACGGCCTCCTCAGACCCTGTGCTGCACATGCACCGGAGCACGTTGCAGGGGGCACCGATCAGGCGGTGCTCTTCGCCCCACGGCAGCGAAAACCTTGAAGCAGATCGTCGCCATCCCCGGATGTTCCCGCAGGGAGACGCGGACAGCGCGGATGCAAATGACTCTGCGGTGGTCCCAGGCCCGGAGTTCGTGGACCAGCACAACTGCGGACCCTCCGGTATCGTCCACATCCCCGCCGTCCGCGACTTCCTGCGCGACAGCCTGCAGATGGGCCTCGGGGGTGAGGAGACTCTGCTACAGCGTCGATCTGCTGCAGCTCTTCGCCGCCGTGGCTGAGAGCACTGGCTGCCAGATGCCCCTGTACTCGAGGTCCAGACTGCCGCCTTCCAGCTCCACTGCCAGGTGTGCCGCTTCGTCGAGGGCGAGATGAGGGAAGGGGAACGACAGTCACCTGAGCCGGCTCAATGAGCCTCGTGATGGCCGTCTTGTCGGCGGTGCCCTGGAGCTTGTCGATCTTTGCTGTGCGCGGCTCAAGCCGTGGGCCACCTGCGGCTGCTCGTTGTCGATGCAAACAAGGCGGTGATCACGGCGACTGCCCCCTCGCCGTCGGCGCCTTCGCCCGCTTGCGGATCCCGTAACTCTCAGCGCTCCTTCGTTTATGCGAGCGGGGCTCGGGGTTAGGGCAATAACGACGAGCAGACTGGCAGGCGACCCCCCGCCTATCTACGACACACGCAACAGCATGATTGCGTCACAGCGAGGCGGCCGCAGAATCTGACGAAGTCGCACGTTTGGCTCGGGTTTCGGACAACTACGCGCCGAATCTTGATCACAGGCGCGAACCATGGAGGCACCCAAGACTGAGCAGGCCGTCATCAGGGCGCCCCTGCTGCCCAGTGCGTCGCCTCCCCCCGCCACGTGTGCAACTGACTGAGGGCTGGGAGCAGGACAGGCAGCGTCTGCGGTCACCCGCACGCTTGAGAACTCTCCCGAGTGGAGGCGGTTTGGCGCAGGGCTGGATGGGTGGCCCCTCCTGCACCGCGTGCCCGAGACCGTGCAGGTTCTGAGCCAGCTGGTCGTCAACTGGGACCTGGGCACTGTGGGCGGGTCGCAGCCGCGCTACATTGTGCCCGCGTTGGGGCAGCTCTTCGGGTCGGGAAAGACTACGCTCGCCTACGACTTTTTCCGCACGCTGCGCTCGCCGGAGCTGCACGAGCACAGCAGCACGACCGCCCTGCTCGAGAGGCACCGCGCCCTCTTCCAGAAGCACGCCGCCAAGCTGGACGACTTTGCCCGCAACGGCATTCTCGTGGAGGTCTGACAAAAAAAGGAAGAAGATAGACACATTCAATTGACTCGCAGCACGCACCGCTCAGGTGACTGGCGCCTCTGAGTGGCAGGAGCTCGTCGACAAGGTGCGTTGGAACGTGGTGCCGTGCGTCCTGCAGACGCACCCCGAGCGCGCAGGCGGCAGGAGGGCGCTGCCCTGCCAGTGCCCCCTGAGCGTGATCCTCCGCGAGCTCGTCGCCACGGTGGCCAGGCCCGTGCTCTTCTTCTTCGACGACCTGCACGGGGGGCCCCAGCTGGTCGACCTACTGTGCAACCATATCACCGACGCCTACAACGAGCTCCGCAACCCCGCCTTCGCAGACCTCCCGTTCTTCGGCTTCCTGCTGGCAGGCCGCGAGCTCGGGAGGCTGCACCTGCCGCAGGCCACGTCTGCGCGGCTTGAGTGGGTCCTTCTGCAGTCGTTCTCTGCCCCGGACGTCCGGGCCATCGTGCAGGGGCTCTGCGAAGGCAGGTGCCCTGCATTCGCCGGCATCAAGAGGCTGGTGAGCCCTCAGAACATCGCGCAGTTTGCGGAGACGGTGCGTGAGGCCTCTGGCGGCATCGCGCTGCTCGTCTACCAGGTTCCATCAGCAGCTGCAGCCCGTTCCCTCATAACAGCACACCGAGAGGTCTGAGCAAAGCACGTGGGCGTTGCAGGTCGTCCTCGGAGTGTACTACGCGTGGTGCGAGTACAGCACGGATGACCTCGAGTACCTCTTTGACACATGCTTCGAGGCCCTCACGAGGATCCGCGGGAAGGACTCGTATTTCGAGATCACCCAGATCGGCGATGCCCCCGGCCTCTCAGCTGTCTTCTTCCTGGCGGTGACGCAGACGCCGTTCGCGATGGACGAGAAGGTGAGTGGCTGTGCCACACACTCTCAGGCAAAGCTGTGCCATTCATCGGTAACCAAGCCGCTGTTCAGGTGCCAGTGCTCGGGTCGAGGAAAAGGACTTTGGTGGCGAGAGAACTGCTGCGTGAGCTCCCCGTCACTGTTGCTCGCCACGCAGCGGACCCCGGCAAGTTCTTGGTGGTGATGTCGGGCTTCCAGAAGCGCTTCCTTCTCTCGAGGGGAATGATCGACCTCCGAATGGGACAGGCATCGGCTTCTCTGAAGGAGTATGCTCCAAGCAGCCAGTCCATAATCAGTGCCAGAGGATTCACTAGTATTGCTCGTTCTCCAGCTGCTCCAGAACCTGCTCCCGGATCACCCCAGCACATCATCTGTGCAGGCCAGAGTTGCACCTGTCGATTCACTCGTACTGAGCTCAGTGCTGAGGGAATCGGGTTGACTGGCAGCTGCCCGTTCTGTCACCACACTCATGCCCAGCACCCCTGAGGTCGTCTTCACTCTCTTTTGCTTATCAACCTTATTCAACAAGTCCACAACGTTGGGTGCATCACAGTTGAGTGTGTCACTGTTTCACTATTGGAGTATGTCTGGAATGTGGCCCTCAATCAATTGCCTGGAAATGTTGTCCCATCTGACGTCCCGGTGCGCATACCCCTTTGCGTGCATGAACGACAACGCCCGGACGACGTCCCTGAGAGCAGTGATTGTATCCTCCTCTGACTTAGGCATCCTGCTGACTCCCAATGGCTCCAGCTGCAGCGTGAAAGCGGCTGTGTGGCCGCTGGAGAGCCTTCGGCGCTTCGAGTGCTGCGCGGAATCCCTCAGCTGGACGACGTTCGGCGCCCCCTTGAGTTCCGAGTACATCTTCTGCAGCCCTGCGAACCCCAGGGCGCAGTGCTCACTGCGGGATAAAGAACATACAGTCAGTAACTAGCACTGGTGCTGAGAAGCCGTATTGCTGACCAGGGCAGGTGCACATCCTTCCGCACAAAGCCGTTGTCGATTGTGACCTCGCACGTGTCTTTTTTGAACTGCTCGTAGAGGTGCAGCGGCGCTCCAACCTGAAAGTGGTCAGTTCCCTCTGGAGTTTGCTGTGCCCACCTTTCCGTGTTGTCCAAACGTGTGTATCAGCCTGCAGCAATTGACAGCGCACACAAAGGCTGACAGCCGATCCTGTGCATAGAAAGCAATGAGTCTGAGACAGAATTTCGAGGATGAAGAACCTGCGGGTGTTCGAGGTCGAAAACGCGGGGAAACATGGTGACGGCCCTGGGAGTCTGCACACCAAACTGCATCAAGTGGCCAGCTGCGGCGTAGCACACCACGAACGGCAGCTCTCCCATGTACAGCACGCTCCACGGGCAGGACTTGATTGACAGCTCCGAGATTGCCGCCTCGAGGGCAGACGGGTAGTATTGCTTCTCTTCGCCTGGCACGGAGCAGTGTCAGCTGGAAACGGAGCTGCGAGGCAAAGGGGGATCAGAAGTGTATCGATCACCCTTGAAGAGTTGTTCCTCTCGAACTTCATGCCAGCGAACTGCGATCTGCAGCAGCCCAGGGCGATGTTGAACGGCGCTCGCACGATCCGGTCGTAGGACGCAATGAGGGCGTTCTCTGAGCAATTGAAATCGAACTGCGTGCCGTCGATCAGCTCGACAAGGACGGTCTCGAAGCACGAGGCCCGACGGCCTGTGGCGGACGCGACCTCGGGGTACTGCTCTGCCCGGCGGCGAGCCATCCAGACCCTCTCGGCCAGAGGCGTGCTGAGCAGTGACTCGGCCTCTTCCGGCGAGGGGAGGTGGTCAAACGGGGCGAACACCACCGCAGAGACCTCCTTCGAGCAGTCCACCTCGGCGTCTGTTGTACAGCAGACCGAATAACGCAAAGGTCGCAAAGAGAAAGCAGGAATCAAGAAGAATGGTTGCGATCAGGGGAGCCAATTCAAGACAAGGCACTGCGGCGCACCTGTATCTGGCGGGGGGCTTGACGCCACGAGGGGGTCAATTGCGATGGAGACGACGGCGCCGGCATCGAAGCGGAGGCGGCTGAGGCCGTCGGGGGTGTGGTTGAGCAGCGTGTGCGGCGCCAGGTACACCTTGCGGGCGTCAAACAGCTCCTTCAGGCCGAGAACGTCGACCTTGCCTTCGAAGAGGTGGACGCACTCGCGCCTGTCGCCCAAAACGAACCACGCGGTGGGTTGTTCGGCCGCCATAACTCTGGCTTGATCTTGCCCTCTGAACACGATGTACTAATGGTGATAGTTGGTTCAAAAGCAATGAAGTCGTGGATCGATGGATCGGAAAACTACATTTGGGTGCAAGGCAATAGATATCTCAGTGCTTTACAGGACGAGGATAATAGCTCGCTCGTGCGTGTAAAGACCACGTGCCCACGCCAGAACGCATAACCGAATTCCTGTCACTGCTGTGCTGTGTGTGCGTTTTGCTTTTGTACCTCGTAGAGGCGCAACGCACGAATGAACCCACAGTTGGGGCCTGCCTCTGGCCTGCGCGACTGCATGTACTTGAGCGCCTGGTCAACGCCGACCCCCAAATGCTGCATAACAACCAGCAGCGCCAGAGTCACCGACCTGCTCGCACCAGCCATGCAGTGCACAAGCAGCTTTCCGGCGTCCCTCTTGGCAGACTCTGTGGGGCTCGGTGAGCCCAAGGGGGCGGCCCGTGTGGCGTGCAACGCACCGGCGAACTCCAGGAACGTGCCAAAGTGCTGGGCGATGTCGTAGTCGTCCTCGTCGTCGATCGCGAGGGTCAGACACTTGCACGACCGCGAGGCCTCGTCGACGAGCTGGGCGTACTCGGCAGCAGCGCAGACAACGTGGGTGACGCCCAGCGGCACGGCCCACTCTCGCGAGCCGATGCCACCCACGTAGAGGAACCCGTCGAGGATCTCCGAGGGCGCGTCGTCCTCCGGGAGGCTGCACTGCTCGCTGCCCTTGACCCACAGCATGGGGTACCTCTCCCTCCAGTCCTCCAGGGAGAACGACAAGAGGCACGCGTACACCCTGCCGTTGCCATCCGCAGTGTCAGTGGGAAATGACGATGACTCAACGCAGGCAGTTCCCAGATATGTATCGGGAATCTGGATATCTAGATACTCGCCTGTGCCTGCGCCTCCGGAGCGCAGCTGCCAGCGCGGCGCGGACTCTCTTGGCGCCGTCGATGTTCTCCGGCGGGCACACGACTGCCACCACCCACACATCGACGAAGTCCGTGCGGTCGACGACAGCGCTCGCGAGCAGCGAGGGCCTCTGCGCGAGTGCCTGCTCCACAGGGACGTTCACCTGCAGAGATATTATGTCAGATATCCCAGAATATCGCCGGATATTTCGCTGACCGAGTGTGGCATGTGTCCCGCGCTGAACGCGCACTCGCGGCGCAGGTCCAGCACAGAAGCGGCCTGCGAGGCGAAGGCGTTGTACAGCTCGGTGCACGTGATGTGCGTGGCGCTGTCCGGCCGGAAAACGGCATAGCTCAGGTCCATCTGCGCGCCAACAAAAGCAGGAGACAAATGACCAAAATCTTTTCATTGAAATCTAGGATTATCTTACTGATGACGTGACCTGAGCCCTGCGTTGCGTCATTCACTCCTAGGAATTAACTGTCACAGAAATGTCGTTCGTGTGCTGGGCAGTCTCTTTGGTTCCCAAATCCGCTATCTGGTGGGCCACAGGCGAGCACTGACCCGTGTCTGGTCACTGGGACCCCTGCACCCGGCAGGCTGAGGTGGCGTGAATGTAGGGCCGGGAGTCCATTTGCATTCCCGTGTGTTTCCAGAAAGATCTGCTGCTTGCGGTCCCCACAACCCCGCAACCCCCGGCACAAAGGGAGCCCGTGTTGGTGGCGCCGAATTCTCATGGACCAATCGGAGCTCAGCCCCCTTTTCTCCTCGCGCACGACCCTCCTGCGCGCCGCCACCGCCCTCGAGGACGCCTTCCACGGCCGCCCCGTCCGTGCCGCGCGCCCCTCTGCCCCTCTGCGTCCCTCTGCCGGCAGTTTCTCAAAACGGAGCCCCTGACACTATCGCGCACTGCCCTGCTGGGGCCTGCCGGTCGTCACACGCGCGCGATCATCAAAAAGAGCGATCGCGTCCTGACGGGCCGGCGCACGCTGCTGCTCTACCGCGCGTACCACAGCCGCGTCGCCCAGCTGCTGCTCGCCGCAGCCCCGCTGGCCCTCGCGCTGGTGCTGCCGCTGTTCGAGCGCCCGTCGGCGACCAGCACGCCGCTGGCTGTCGGCCTCTGCGAGCTCGCGTGCCTCGCGGCGGTGCTCGTCTCCGACGTCGCCGTGCCCGCGCTGTGGACCCCCGCGCGCTCGTGGCTCTCGCCCGTGCGCCTGGCGACGCTGCTCGCGCTCTACGTCTGCCTGGCCGACTGCGTCGTCGCGATGGTCTCGCCGCGCGCCGGCACGCGCTGGGCGAGGGCGCTGCGCTGCGTCTTCGTCCTCACCAGGACCCCCGGGGCGCTGCCCGCGCTGCGCAAGGCCTGGGGGTCGCTCGTTGACACGTGGCAGCTCGTCGCGCTGGCCGCGTTCGCCCTCTGCGTCTTCTGTGTCTCCGGTGTGGTGCTGTTCCGCTCGCCGTCGCCCGAGTCGGCGGTGCTGAGCAGCGCGGGCGAGGCCGCCTACCAGATGCTGCTGCTGCTAGCGCGCCAGAACTACCCCGACGTCGGCCTCCCCGCGTACAGCGAGCGCGGGCCCGGAAAGCTCTTCTTCGATGTGTTTGTCGTCTGCTCGCTGCTGCTACTCGCGGCCGTCGTCAGCGCGCAGGTGGGCTCGTGGAGGCGCAGAACACGGCTCGAGCTCGTCGAGGCGCTGGAGGTGCGCAGGCGGGCGACCAAGACGGCGTTCTGCCTTCTGGGGAGGTGCGGAAAGGTCTCCAAGTTCAGGTTCATCGAGCTGGCGCGCGTGCTGCACCCGTCGCTGGCCCCAGAGGCCGCCGCGAGGCTGTGGCAGACAGTCGACACGCCCCAGTCCGGCTACATCGAGTGCGAGAGCTTCGCGGACCTCGTCGAGGTGATGGAGCTCAGCGAGCAGATCGTCGCCACGCCGTTGGTCGGAGGGCTGACAGCGCAGCTCTGCCACGCGATCGCCAGCGTACGCACGCGACAGCATGCGGCCCGCAGCCTGACTCGACTGCGCAGTCGACAGCCTATGCTATCGCGAGGTCGGTGATCACAGTGGGTGCAGTTGCGGTTATCGCAGCCGACGGGGAGCGCTCGATGCCCGCTGGGGTCGTCTGCGCCGTCGAGTGGGTCGTCCTCGCTGTGTTCACGTTCGACTGCCTCTGCAAGATGGTCGTCGCGCGCTGCACTGCCGCTGTGTTTCTGAGGAGCCCGCTCAACGCTTTTGAGGCCGCGCTGGTCGCCCTGTCTTGGCCCGCTGTGATCTTCTCTTCCGCCACCGGAAGGTGCCCTGTGCCTCTGCCATACCACTCTCAGCACCGCACAGCGACTCGGTTGCCCGTGGTCTGCTGGCGCTGCTGCTCGTCATGTCCGTGGAGGTCGTCGCGGAGCGGTGCGCGGCGCTGACCAGTGCTTTCAAGTCCATTGCAGACTGCGCGTCGTCGTTGGCCGGCGTCGCTGTTGTTCTGGTGCGCCGGTGCCGCTGCGCTGCTGCAAGCCGTGCAAATTACGAACCATTTGCCACGCGCAGTTGATGGAGATGATCGTGTGGAGCATCGTTGGAATGGAGGCTTTCCACGACAAGGTGATCGAAGGCAACCCTGCCTTCTCTGGAACCGAATACGCAAAGCGCGGCTACTGGGGCATCGGTAAGCCCGTTTCCCACTCACTGCGCTGCGCCGCACCGCTCAGCTCGGCTGCCCAGGGTGGAATCACTTCCCCGACGCCATGCACTGCTGCTGGACAATTGTCGTGGGCGGCAATTGGCCTGCGGTCGCCGAGGTCTACGCAGTCGCCACGTCCGTGTGGGCGCGCCTCTTCTTCGTGGGCTTCTGGGCCATCGCGCTATTCACGCTCGGCGTGGCGTTCGCGTGCCTGGCCGAGTCCGTACTCGCGCAGTGGGCAGCAGAAGAGTCGCGGCTGTCGGAATCTGTCCAGATGCGAATCCGGTTCGCACCAGAGACGACACCTCCTGTGCGCCCCGTCTAAGCAGCACGTATGCACTGCAGGATGGTGGCCGACAACGCGGCGGTGGACGCTGGTTGCGAGGAGAGCATGCGCGCCTGGGCAGACAACGCCAAGGACACCATTGTGAGGCTGCAGACACGGGTGTCCGGCGCTCTGCCAAAGCACTCAGCGGAAGGCAGGGCTGAGTGCACCGTGCCGGCACTGGAAGCGCTGCTCCGCATGAACCCTCCCACGCAGGAAGAGTTTGCGCATCTCTCGTCCCACGCGTTCATTCGCACCCCGCGGGATGGAGTGTGCTAACAGGGGAACCCCAGCTATCATGCAAGACTCAGTCATCGAGCTCGGCTGTGCTGTGTATACAGCAGCTATGCCCGACCCCGCATAAGCCCAGGTTGTTTCGTGTGCAACTCCATGTCCTGCTCATAGTGAACAACTGTGTTCTTCAAGAGAACTGTATACTAGTGGATGGATACAGCCAGATGTGAATGCCTGCCATCAAGCCAACCAATAGATCATAAAGACAATAAGTTAGGACGAGGGCGGAATTGAACCGCCTACCAACAGATCTGCAGTCTAATGCTCTACCGGTGAGCTACTCGTCCTTCATATTTTAACTTTTTTCTGGACAGTTTCCGGATCCCTCAGTATTGTTGAAATGATACAACTTCTTTTTAAAGTTAAACATCTGTGAGAGCTGTTTGCCTAGAGATGCATGTACAAGTGTCTTCTCACAGTCAATCAAGTGTACTTGGAGTGGTCCAAATGCAGCTTACTAGTACAGCAATGAATGTTGCAAAGTGAAAAAAGCTAAACGACAAGGTGAATAGATACTAAACATTCACAATGTTGCTCTTAGCTTTGGAACGATTTAGATTGGCGGGAATGCGATGAATGCATTCAAGCAGAGAGACCTCCGAATTTTATGAAGGACGAGTAGCTCACCGGTAGAGCATTAGACTGCAGATCTGTTGGTAGGCGGTTCAATTCCGCCCTCGTCCTAACTTATTGACTTCTCTGCCTATCGTAACACAATCTGTATCCATCCTCTTTGAGCTTCGTAGCAAGCCCTCCCTGTTCCGCGTATGGAGTCCGATGGATCTATCTCTTGTCAAAACACCTCGAAGCCAAGCAGTCTGGTGTTGCATCAGAAACAGCCCGGACCTCAAGTAGAGCTAGAAGTGCTTTTTTCCAGCACGCTGTGGTCTTCTGGCCATGTGTCCTTGGGGTGTGGTGCCTTCGAAATTTGGGTGGTTATTGGGTGGCTTTTGTGTTGCTTCTACGAGGGCTTCCGCGGACTAGAAAAAGCGTGATGGGCAGGATACGGAGAGAACAGATGTGCAGATGCACGGAAAACTCCTGTGTACATTGAGCGCTATCGTACATCGCCGCAAAAGGGGCTGTGCGGCTGCCGATTGCCATCCACTATTTTTAGTGCCCAGCAGCGAACCCGCCTTATCTTCACCTTCGCCTGCGGGACTCACACTCTGCACCTGCTCCCGCCATGGCTCGCATCGCTGGCGCCAGCGTCTTGACCCTCGCGCTCGCTGCGGTATGCGTCGTGCTGACCGCTCCTGCCGCTGCGGTGCGGTCGGGACGAGCGGGGCAGTTCGAGTCGCCGCACAACACGCTGACGGGCTCTCCGCTCGCCGGCGACGCCGCCCTGACGGAGCTCACGCTCTCGCTCTGGATCCGCGTCTCGGCCACGCACGACCTCAACGACCTGATGGTCACCTACATGAACGTGTCCTCTGGGTGCGCTGCGCCTCTGCGGTGCCGCCGCCGCACTTAGACCGCAGCTGCGCAGGACGCGGTACTTCACCTTCGACACGGGGTTCCGCATGTGGGGCGCGTACCTCATGGACTCCTCTCTCGTGGGCGTCGCCGAGGGGTTCGCCGACTCGCACGTGTGGCAACACGCAGTCGTGACGTGGAGGTCGTCTGACGGCCTGACGGTGTTCTACCACGTGCGAAGCTGTTTGTCCACAGCGACGAGAGTGCAGCGCCCAACTGTCGTTGCGTCCAAACGCAGAACGGGGTCGAGGTGGGCAACGCGACGGACCTGGGGACGGGGCTGGTGTTCCCCCCCGGCAACTCGCTGGTGCTGCCGGACAGGCAGTGGGGGCTGGGCGTGTACCTCCTGGTCGACGAGGTCTCGCTGTTCGACGCCGCCCTCGGCCCCTCCGAAGTCGCCGCGCTCCACAGCGGGCGGCCCACGCGGCGCGAGGCCCGGGCGCTGCACTGGGACTTTGACCAGGAGGGCCGCGTGGCCGACGACGGCGCGCGGGCGACGGGGGACGCGGGGCTGTCGGGCGGGTGGGGCGGGGACGTGACGGTGCCGTCGACGTGCCCCGACGTGGACACGGGGACGACGTGGGTTGTGGCGCAGCCGGGGGTGCCGGAGCGGGTGGCGCTGAGGGAGCGGTGGGACGCGGGGCCGGTGGTGGCGCTGGCGCTGCCGCGGTGGGGCGAGCTGGTGCACGAGGGCAGCGGGGCGCCGGTGCGCGTGGGCGACGCCGTCGACGCGGTGCTCTACACGGCCCGCGGCGACCTCGCGCTGGGCGCCAACGAGACGTTCGCGACGACGGCGGCGGCGGTGCGGGTGCAGCGCAACAGCGTGCCCGTGCCGCACGACGAGGCGGTGGCGGTGCCCCAGGGGCGGACGGCGCTGCTCTTCACGGCGTTCGCCGACTGGTGGGGCCTCACGGACAAGTCGCCCGACAGGTTCACGCAGCAGGACAACGACTCGGACGCCCTCTCCGTCTTCCTCGTCGCCCTCCCCGCCCTGGGGCGCCTCTACCAGGTCCTCGACGACGACCTCACCCCCGGCGACCCAGTGGCCGCCGTCCCCGCCCTCGTCCGCAACGTCAACAGCCTCGTCCTCTGGGACCCCGCCGGCGTCGACGTCTTCGCCAACGCCTCCTTCGCCGTCGTCGCCTCGGACGGCCGCTCCAACTCGTCGGCTGCGGTCTTCACGCTGACGGTGGGGCTGCCCATCGACCCGCCCACGGTGGTGTCGGTGCGGGCCAACATGACCGAGGACGGCGGGGCCGTGGTGGTGGACATGGCGGTGGTGGGCGACCCCCTGGGCCAGACAGCCATCATCGTCACGGGCATGCCCCGGGGCTCGCTCTTCGACTACGACGCCTCTGCCCCTGGCGGCAAGGGCGCGGCCATCGAGTCGACCGAGAGGGCCGAGATCCTGCACCAGTGGGCCGTGGCCGCCAACTGCAGCTCGTTCTGGCCCAACTACCCCGCCGAGCGCGTCCTGGGACCCCCCGACTGGTACCCGTCGTACGGCGACTCGCCCCTGACGTGGACGCCGGTCACCAACGGGCTGGTGGACGAGTGGCTGCTGCTCGAGTACCAGCACCCCGTCTTCGCCACCGACGTCGTGGTCTACGAGACCTACAGCACCGACTCTGTCTGGCGCGTGTCGCTCCTGCTCGAGGAGACGGGCCAGTGGGTCGACGCCTTCCAGCGGCCCAAGCGCACCGACGCCTCGCCCGAGGAGGCCCGCGTGTTCTCGCCGCCGCTGCTGCAGGGCTTCTTCCCCTTCCACACACGCGCCGTCCTCCTCGGCGTCTGGGGCATCCTCAACGACGCCGTCGAGATCGACGCCGTGAAGCTCGTGGGCATCCGCTCGACGCCGGCTGCACCCGTGGCGAGCGGGCGGCGGGTCGTGTACGAGCCCCGGGCGTTCGACAACGGCGTCGACACGTTCGCGTTCACCATCGACAGCACAGGCGCCTCTCAGCTCGCGCTCCTAGAGCGCGTCCCCTTCTTCAGCTCACCGGAGCAGGCCGTCGTGGCCATCGACATCGCCCCCGTTGAGAACCCGCCCATCCTGGACAACCCCGGAAAGGTAGGACTCATCGACGGCCTCGTCAGTGAGGGAGGGAGCGTCGAGGTGGCCATCAACGGGTCGGACCCCAGACGGGGACAGAGTGCTGGTCAGCGTCGACACGGTGCCCCACAGCGGCGACCTCGTGGACGACACCACGGGCGCCAAGCTGAGGGCGGGGGCCACGGCGACATCGGTGTCGTACAGGCCCCGCTGCTCCTGGACGCACCCCGACGTCACCGACGCCTTCGCGCTGCGCCTCAGCGACGGCGCGCTGCTCTCGGCCGCGACCAAGCGCTTCGCTGTGCACATCGAGTGCGACGGCATGCGGGCGCGGAGGTCGACGGTGATCG
The DNA here is from genome assembly GCA_902651635.1 of Mastigamoeba balamuthi. Lineage (NCBI taxonomy): Eukaryota > Evosea > Mastigamoebida > Mastigamoebidae > Mastigamoeba > Mastigamoeba balamuthi. Next base: position 226,302 of record CACRSC010000039.1, on the reverse strand, counting down.
CCGTGAGCGTGTGCATCCCGGTGGCTGTGCTGGTGCTGGGCCTCACGGCGGCGCTGCTGGTGGTCAACCACAGGGCCAACAGGGCCCGTGTGGTGCGCCTGGAGATGGAGCGGGCGGGGCTGCTGCTGCGGGCGGCGGAGCTGGAGCGGAAGGTGGCGGGGCTGGACGACGAGGGCTCTGTGGCCAAGCTGCTGCAGACGCCCGCAGAGACGGCGGTGAACGACCTGACGACCATCATGGCCAACCAGCACCTCTCTGTGCGCTCTTCATGTTCCTCCCCTGCCATCCTCGAAAGAGGTTCCAGACACCGGTCGATGTCCACAACTGACGGGGAGGCTGACGGGCATAAAGGTGGAGGAGAAGGAGCAGCTGGAGAAGATCATCCGGCTGATCAGGAGGAACAAGCTGTACGAGGTGAAGCTGACGCAGGGGCTGCCCGAGGACGAGGAGGTCGCCGCATACATCCTCGACACCGTCATGGGCGGCGCCGTCGCTCTCGACTCGCCCAAGGCCGTCGACGAGGAGGCCGAGCAGACGGAAGAGGCGGCCAGCAAGCCCATCGTCACCGTCGTCGAGATCGGGTCGACCAGCCTGCCGGGCCAGGCCACGACCAACGACCGCGAGATCATGGGGGCCCTTGCCCTGACGCAGGTGTCGCGGCGGCAGCTGGTGTCAGGGGTGTCGCGGCTGCTGGGCGACTGGGACTTCCACCCCAGCTACGTCGAGCTCCGCCCGGGCGTGGGGCCGCTCTCCGAGATCGCCCTGGCCATCATGGAGGCGCGGGGGCTGGTGGAGAGGTTCACGATACCGCGGGAGGCGCTGTCGCGGTGGCTGGTGGCGATCGAGACGGGGTACCGGGACAACCCCTACCACAACGCCGTCCACGCGGCAGACGTCACGCAGGCCATGAACTGGCTGCTGGGGGCCACGGGCAACGAGGGCCAGTTCAGCGACGTGGAGCTGCTGGCGGTGGTCACCGCGTGCGCCATCCACGACTTTGCGCACCCGGGCGTGACGGCCAACTTCCTCTGGGCCTCGCGCAACGCCCTGGCCCTGCAGTACAACGGCGTCTCTGTGCTCGAGAGCATGCACGTCGCCGAGGCGTTCAACCTGATGCTGCGGGGCCACAAGGACCTCACGGCCACGGCCAAGATGGCCTGCGCGACGGCGACGACGCGGGGCGCTGGGGCGCTGGCGCTGGCGGCCGAGGGCGGGAGCGACGCGTACAACTGGATGGCGCAGGTGCCGCGCGACGTGTTCGACCAGTTCCACAGGCTGGTGGTGCAGCTGGTGATGGCCACGGACATGGCCCAGCACGTGGCCATCCTCGGCGAGGCCAACACCGCCCTGGCCGGCGGCGGGCAGCTCAACTGGCGCAGCGCCACGGACAGGCTGCTGCTGCTGCGCCTGATGATCAAGGTGGCCGACCTCAGCAACGCCTTCCGCCCCTGGAAGCACTGCGAGGCCTGGGCCGCCAAGATCTGCGCAGAGTTCTTCGCCCAGGGCGACCAGGAGCGCGCCCTCGGCCTCCCCGTCAGCCCCTTCATGGACCGCGCCACCGCCAACGTCCCCAAGGTCCAGGTCACCTTCCTCGACCTCCTCGTCCGCCCGCTCCTCGACGTCCTCGTCCGCGCCGTGCCCCAGGCCAGCCCCCTCATCGACTCGCTCCGCCTCAACAGGACCCAGTGGGCCCGCCAGACCAACCTCACCAACGCCTCCATCTGCACCGCCGCCCGCAGCTGCAGCAAGGCGTCGACTTCGGCGATGCGGCTCAGGGACCAGAGCAGGCTGGGCGTCAGCAAGATGAGCCTCAGGTAGCGGGGGCAAGGGGTTTCCACCCGCGCGGCCCGCAGCCAGAGCGAAGCGCACGAGAACCCCGAACGGCGTTGCCTGTTTGTACTTCAACAATCGCTTTTCCTACGCGCTTCGTTTTCCGGCAACAAGGGCAAAAAACGAAGGTAACAATAAAAAAACACAGTGGCAACGCACGTTGCGGCTTTTGAGATGACGTGGCATCTGGATCTTGACGAGGAAAAAGCCAGGAAGAGCGCCGGAGTAGGCTGCCGTGCAACGCGAGTCATCTGCACGCGAGAAAAGCGGGAGGAGATACCAAGCGAATCGGAGAGCCAACCGAACAAACCCCCAAGCTTGTTCAGTTGAAGGCACAAATAGAGCAACAGAGAACAGGCAGACCCCCCACCCAAAAACAGTCCACAACGGCCATCCACATG
>CACRSC010000039.1:194282-211627 GCA_902651635.1 Mastigamoeba balamuthi | reverse complement strand
AATTGAAACCGAAATGCGCGTTTCAGGGGCGCACGTCGCCGATGTACTTGTCGACGACGCCGCCGTTCTTGACGATGACGCGGGTGTAGGCGCCGAGCCACTCGAAGAGCACGCGGACGACGGCCTGCGTGTCGTGGCGCTCGCTGAGCGTCGTGAAGCCGCGGATGTCGCAGAACATGATCGTCACGCGCCGCACCTCCAGCGCCAGCGCGCCCTCGCCCGAGGCGCGCGGGGCCGCGTCCGAGCGCCCCGTCATGATCTGCACGACGACGGGCATGGGCACGTAGCGCGTCATGGCGGCGATGCCCGCGCTGAGCTGCCGGAAGCTCCCGTTGAGCTCCTCGAACTCGGAGAAGACCGACGCGCTGCCCTCGGGGCCCTCGGTGAACGTCAGGCGCGCCACAGAGTCCATCCGGCGCGAGAGCTTGGCCAGGGGCCGCGTCAGCAGCACGCTCAGGGCGACCAGGACGGCCAGGGCCCCCACGGTGGCGCAGACGGCGGCCACGACGGGCGCGACGTCGACCGAGACGCTCCGCTCCTCTGCGACGACGGCGACGACCCACGACATGCAGGGCCTGCGGACGTGCGCGAACGAGACGAGCATGCGGGCGCCGGCGACGACGAGGCGGCGGGCGTCCGCGGGGCGCGAGGGGTCGTCGCCGAGGGCCAGCGAGAGGCCGAGCCAGCTGCCGTACTCGCGCCGCACGAGCTCGTCGACGGCGGCCGCGCGGCGCTGCGCTGACGTGTTGCCAGCGGTCTCGTTGGCGAGCACGGCGACCCTGTCGTCGCCGACGTCGCGGAAGGTCGGCACGTCGCGCGACGTGGCGCCGAGGAGCGTCGACGAGGCCGAGTCGACGAGCAGCGCGAGGCCGTCGGCGACCGTGAGGCCCGAGAAGACCTTGACGATGTCGCCCAGCACGAGGTCGGCGAAGACGTAGGCCCACACGGGGCGCCCGGGGCCCGTCGTGTTGGCGTAGAAGGCCTTGGCGACGTACGAGGCCCAGACGTCGCCGATCTGCACGTAGACGGGCATCCAGCACTCGTCTGCGCCCGCGGGCAGCGACCCGGCGACCATCGGGAGGTACTCGATCGTCGACGTGGGGTTGACCCACTCGAGCGCGACGGGGTCGAGCGTCGCCATGTCGAGGCGCCACTCGATCGACTCGGAGTGCTCGCCCGCGGACCACCAGAGGTTGTCGCCGCTGCTGAACTCCCCGAGGCAGTAGAGGCACGCGGGGCGCTCGCTGCCCTCGGCGGTGATGAAGCCGATGTCGCTCGTGGCGTTGTAGGCGCGCAGCACGCTGTGCCAGCGCGCGCGCAGCTCGTGGAGCCCCCGGGGCGAGTCGTCGAAGACCAGCGCGCCCGAGCTGAAGTCCGCGGCCGTCTGGCGCGCGACGCGCTCGGCCAGCTGCAGGCTCGCCGAGACGGTGTCGCCGAAGCGCGTGGCGACGGGCAGCAGGCGCTGCTCGTTGGACGAGCGCAGGATGGCCAGCGAGCGCTCGTTGAAGAGCACCAGCACGGCGACCATCGGCACCCAGACGGCGGCGCAGACTGTGGCCACCAGCAGCGCTCGGAACGACACCTTCATCGCCGAGTCGAGTGCGAGCTGCTATCTGCTGTGCGTTTTATTCTTGGCCCCCGGTCCTGCGACTTTATTTTTGGTTCTCGGTGATGGCACTGCCGACCACCCCGATCCGGGCTGGTGTGCGTGTTCTCTGTGCCCGCCTTTGGGCGCAAAAGAACCCGAGGTGCTTTTCTGCGCGGCACGAGGGTTCTTTGCTCTCAGTCGTTCATGCATGCGCCTGCGCGAGTGAGCACTCCTGGCCGCATGCACAAATTGGCCAGGGGAACTCGTACAACAGTGGGGTGCTCTCTCGCGCCCGCAGGCAGCCAACAGACACGCGAGCGGCCTTGTGAGAGCTGCGGCGTAGAGGGGGTGCTTTTACGCCGAACGGTGTTTTTACCCCGAACACCCCAAAAACGGACAGAAAACGGGCGGGGCAGCAGACTGGGCGCTCTTGCCACCCCGGCGGGCCGGTCAGGAAGGGGATACACTCTACTAACATGTGCGAATCTTGTGCAGAAGCGGCCGTTCACGCCGAGGCAGAAGCTACGTGCAGAGCTTACTGACTGTGAGATACAGTCCCTGTGAGATTGGGGCGTCGTATGCCGCCCTGTGGGCCTTCCGAGCCGTGATTCCAAGAAATGAGATCCGGTGCCCTGAGGCATCTGGCCAAGCCTAGCCCCGCCCACGGCCGAGGCCATGTGTGCAAGCCAAATGGGGCCAGTTTTCGTGACACTGGGGTTATGTTGAGGTAGAGAGAACAGCGAGATAAGGTCGCTTGGTGCGAGCGGAGGGGCACAGGGGTCTTGTGTACACAGCGGGGGAGGGGAGGCCTCAGTCGTCGTCGAGCTGGCGCTGGTCGCTGATCTCGTTGATGGGCTCGCGGTGCACCATCGTGTCGCGGCCGCCGCTGGCCCCGCCGGCCTCGTCGAGGTCCTCGAGGCTCGTCTTGCTGTGCGCGCGCTCGAGGTTGAAGAGGTTCGTGTAGGCCATGCGCCTGCGGACCTTGAGCACCACGTAGCGCACGATGAGCGCCGCCAGGGCCACCGCGGCCAGCACCGTCAGCACGACGATGGCGATGTACGACTTGTCCGTCTTGCGCTCGTACGCCGTGAAGCCGATCGTGGGGCCCTCGTTCTGCACGACGCTGCAGACGCCCGTCGTCAGCACCACCGAGCACGGCGTGTACAGCATCCACAGGCTGCTCTTCATCACCGGCACGCTCTTGAACGGCACCGCCCACATCCTCACGCCCAGCTGGGGTGGTGGTGGAGTTGGGGCACAGAGAGAGGACGAGGGAGCAGGGAGCAGAGAGCAGGACGGTCAGCGGACACAGTCCACGAGGTCTGGAGAGGTCCGGGGCGCACCGGAGAGCCCGCGGTGACGGCGTCCACTGGGCTCGACCCGCGCGTGATGTACACGTTCCCGAACTGCGCCTCGAGCGAGTCCGTGGAGACGTCTGGTGGCAGGTACTCTGCGAGAGCGCACAGGGTTCAGTGAACGCGTTGCCGCATTTCACTCAGGGAAAACACGGAGGCGGGCAATTGGTGGCGGACCTTTCTGGCCGATGAAGAAGCGGTAGGACATGGCGAGGTAGCCCAGGGCGTTGGGCTCTGTCCACGTGTAGTTGATGAGGCGCAGGCCCGTCTTGAGGACGATGAAGGGGCTCTTGGCCTTGCTCGTGCTCTCGCCCTTGTGCATCGCCACGCTGATGGCGAACACGATCGTGTCGAACGAGAACGTCTTGCCCTGGTACGTCCCTGCGCGCCCCCCGGCTGCCGTCAGCCCGCTGTGTCGCGACGAGGGGAATGGAGGAGAAAGAGATGCAGAGGGGTGGAGGGGAATGAGGTGCGTGCCGAGGCCCGTGAGGGTGAAGTCAGTTGTGCCGGCCTCTGTGTTCTTGACGGGGTCCGAGAGGTTCCACTGTGTGTCACACAAAAGGTCAGTGACTGTGCTTGTCGGCACGGTTCCTCCGGATGCGTGCGGAGTTGGAACACGAGCAATTGAACACAGCGGTTCGTTTTTTTCAACACAGTTGCTCTATTTATGAAAATAATATGAATAACATAACAACCCAACGACGGTTGTGATTGCTGGGATTGAGATCCCAAGCGCACGCACGCGCAGGTGGGGGCCGTGGGAGGGAGTGGGGCTGGGGCACGGGGGCACCTGGACGAGCCCGAAGGACGTGACGGTCAGGGGCGACCTGCGCATGGTGTTGTTGGTCTCGAGGGCCTCGAACATCTCCGTCATCTCGATGCGGTACCTGCCTCCAGCCCCGCTCGTGAGGTGGAGACGGTGCGCTGGGCGGTGGTGTTGTGTGACGTCACTTGTCGCCTGGCCTGTTCTTGAGGTAGAGCGTGAACGACGGCGGCGAGTTCCGCTTGATGTCGAGGCGGAAGTGGCCCGTGCTCACCACGGTGCTGTCCGACGCCACCAGGGCCGCCACGAACGCGATCCCCAGCGCCACAAACGCGGTCCGCATCCCCGGGAGAAACAAAGCAGAACCGCAGCTCCCAATAATAACCCCGATATTTCGCTCGCCATAAAAACACAAAAATATCTTCAGGTTTTCCAACGCTGGCTTCTTGTCTTGCACCGCCGCCCGCCTCAGCCTCAAAGCCCGGTCCGGACGGGACGAACGACGAGTGCCCGTATGAACGGGAGGGCGCGGGGAGGGCGACGCGCAGGAGAAAGATGCCCGCGCGGCTGTTGATGTCATCGATGACGCCAAACGTGGCGTCATTGGGTGCGCGGGGAGGCGCGGAATTTTTTGGTTTTGGCTGTGTGCCTCTTTTTTTCGCCCTTTGCTCTCGCTTCGACTGCTCTTTGAAATGGTGCGGCCCCTCCCCCTGCCCTCCCCACGGCCCCACATCCCCCACCTCCCCCACCACCTCTCCGGGCGGCGGCGGAGTAGGAGGAGGATTCGGATGGGGGCAGTAGAGGATGGATGGTTGCTGTGGAGGGGTGTTGGTCGTCTATACAAGGGGATGTGAGGGCTGACGAGTGGGTGGGGCTGCGCAGGCCAAGAGGACGAAGAAGGTCGGGATCGTCGGCAAGTACGGCACCCGCTACGGTGCGGCCCTCCGTAAGCAGATCAAGAAGATCGAGATCAGCCAGCACTCGAGGTACACTTGCCCCTTCTGCGGCAAGGTGCGACAGACTGCCCTCTCCCTCCCCTCCCCTCTGCTCTGCCCCCATAGCAGCGGGGCTGCCGATATTCCAGCGCCCCTGGATATCTGCGCCGCGCCGGTTTGCCTGCGCCACGTCAGGGGAATCACCACTGACGCTCTCCCCTTCTCCGCGCTCGCAGGACGCCGTCAAGCGCTCTGTTGTTGGCATCTGGAGCTGCAGCTCGTGCAGGAAGACCATGGCCGGCGGCGCCTACGTGATGTCGTACGCCTCTACCGCCGATTCCTCTGCCCAATGCGCATTGCCTGCGCCACGTCAGTAGATATTGTGCTCACGAGATTTCTCCCTTTGAAACAGGACCACGGCCGCGGCCACCGTCCGCAGCACGATCCGTCGTCTGCGTGAGCTCACCACCAAGTGAGGAGGCGAGGGGGAAGGAGCCGTGGCGGCGTAGCGGGGCTCGCGAATCTCGAGATTTCCGATATCTCGGGGTTCCGTGTGCTCTGCTCGGCCGGCACGCCACTTTCGCAAGCGTCAAGAACACCCGCACCTCAAAGAGCCCCTTGTGTCGCGAAGAGAGCACACCTTCCTCGTCCATTCCCAGTCCAACAAAGGGTTTTCACTAGAAATATCTTCCCAGCTGCCTGCGATATTCTCAGTTGATTTCCTTCCAATTCCACACGACGCCTGGTTATGCATTTTGTACTGCCGGCGGTTTTCCGTGGGCTGGCCACGCGTTTGCTCGGTTTACACGACGACGCCCAGCGGGAGGAGCGCGGGGTCGATGAGCTCGTTGGCGGAGTTGTAGGCGGCCTGCGATCTGTTCAGTTGATTTCCTCCCAATTCAACGCCTGGTTCTGTATTTTATGTTCGCCGGCGGTTTTCCGCGGGCTGGCCACGCGTTTTGTGCGGTTTACACGACGACGCCCGGCGGGAGGAGCGCGAGGGTGTCGATGAGCTCGTTGGCGGCGTTGTAGGCGGCCTGCGGGACGGGCTCGAGCGGCAGCGGGGCGACAAAGGGCTCGCGCGGCTCGGGGGTCGCGAGCCACCGCTCGTAGGCCTCGCGCCTGCGCAGGTGCTGCTCGAACCACGCGGCCAGGGACGCCGCCGCGACGCTGGCGCCGCCGCGCGAGCACTCGCCCNGACAAAGGGCTCGCGCGGCTCGGGGGTCGCGAGCCACCGCTCGTAGGCCTCGCGCCTGCGCAGGTGCTGCTCGAACCACGCGGCCAGGGACGCCGCCGCGACGCTGGCGCCGCCGCGCGAGCACTCGAGGACGGCCCCCGAGGCGCCCAGGCAGACGAGGTCGCGCGCGGCCCCGCCGTTGGCGACGAGGCGCCCGAGCCACACAGCGCGCAGCCGCCGCCAGCAGCGCGCAGTCCGCGGGTCCGCGCGCTGCTGGAGCGACGCGGCGGCGGCCAGCACGTCGCGGGCGGGCGCCACGGCGATGGCGTCCTCGCAGGCGGCGGGGTCCCAGCAGCGCAGGCCCCCGCGCGAGTGCGCCAGCAGCGCGCAGAGCTCGCGCGGGGCCTCGAAGCCCAGCGAGCGGTCCGCGGCCCGCAGCTCGCGGAGACTCGCACGCTCGCGGGGCAGCGGCAGCGACTGCTCCGGCAGCCGCGCGAGGGCTGCCCGCAGCCGGCGCGTCGCGGCGTGCCACTCGGCGTAGGCCGTGCGCGGATCCGGTGACGTGGCGGGCGCGGGGACGGCGGCGTCTGCGAGGAACTGGCGCCAGAGCGACGGCGACGAGGCCGCGGAGCGCCAGGCGCGGCTGACGGCGGCGCAGCGGCTGGCGCTGACGGGGCCCAGCCACGCCATGAGGCGGGCCACGAGCGCCACGTCCGAGACGACGGCCTCCATGGTGTGCTCGCCGCTGGGATCGCTTTGGTTGGGGCTCTCGCGTCGGTTTCGCGCTTGCCCTCCGTGTGGAAAACGCGAATTTCCTCGGATTTGCCACGTCTGCGGGCACACATCAGGGGCATGGGTGGGGAAGATCCTCCAGGGGACCGCCTTGGGCCCGGTGTGTGCGCTCGTGCTGCTGCTACCGCATCTCGGTTGGGTTTCTTTTACGTTAACGGGACGCTACGGGGTGTTGACACTCTATTCGGAATCGCGGGCGTCGTCACTGGGGACTGCGGGGTCGCGGGGCGCCCCGAGCAGCTCCGAGAGCGCCCTGAGCGTCCGCGGCGAGCCGGTGGCGCTCTTGTGCACCAGCGGCGCGAACTGCCCGCGGAGCGGAGCTGTCAGCCAGCGGACGTAGTGCAGAGCGTCGTCGGCCTTGCCCTCGATCCACTCGGCCAGGCTGCCCGCCAGGACCTCGGCCGCGCCCCCGTCCTCGGCCAGCGCCACCACGGCCCCCGTCGCGCCCACGTGCACGCAGTGGCGGCCGTCGTCGAGCGTGCCGATGCGCACGGCCCCCGCACGCCTCCACGCGCGCAGCGGCACCGAGAGCTCGCGGGCGCAGGCGAGCGTCCCGGAGGCCAGCGTGCACGCGGGGTCGACGCGGACCGAGACGCAGAGGCCGTCGCAGGCCTCGAGGCCGTCCGCCACGGCCAGCAGCGCGCAGAGCTCGTGCGACGGCGCGTAGCCCAGCGAGCGCTCGAGGGCCCGCAGGTCGTCGAGCGTCGCGCCCACGTGCGGCGCCGGCGTGACGTGCGGCAGCCTCGCCAGCGCCCTGCGGACGCCGCGGGCAGCGCCGTGCCACTCGGCGTACGCTGCCCGGGCGTCGCACTGCCCGCTGCGGTCGCCGTTGCCGTCGTTGTCGTCGCTGTCGCTGGGGCGGAGGGGAACTGCGTTGTTGTTGTCGTCGACGCGGTCGAAGACGACGAGGGGCACGAGGACGGCGTCGGCCGAGCAGAAGCGCGACCAGAGGGCGCCCGAGGAGGCCGCGAGGCGCCACGCGCGGCAGACGCCTGCGGAGCGGGCGGCCTGCAGGGGCCCGAGCCACCACAGGACGCGCTCCGCCACGTGCGGGTCGCACAGCACGCAGCCCTGCTCGTCGTCGACGCGGTGCATTTCGGCGCGGGTGGGGGGCGAGGGGGAGCACCGCTGGGAGGGGAGGTGGGGCCCGACAGGCAAGCGGGGTGGGGATGCGCAGGAGGGACTGAGGAAAAGAGCTGCAGATCAGGGGACTGTCGGTGCACGTTCAGTGCACGCCCCCAAATCAAAATTGGGGGACAAAAAAGAGAAATTAGGGGGAAAAGCCGGTGGGTGCACGACGGGGGGGCGCACACCTCACAACGAACGAGGGTGCACGCGTGGGGCAGATGTCCTGCACCGCGTTTTCCGGAGTTCTTCCTCTGGTTTCGCGTTCTGCGCGAAAGTGCCCGAAGTTTCTCGAGTTTTTCTTTTCTTCCTCTTCGGCGTTGGTCTGGGCCCAGAGGTACAGCGACGTCCAGGGGCCCTGCGAGCCTGCGGCGTCGGAGATAGCGGCGACCTGGCCGCATAGCCCATAGCCCATAGCTCTCCGCGGTTTCGTGGACCCGCGGGAGCTCTGGCGCGGTCCGACGCTGCGGTGAGGCCGAGTCGTGCGGGCTCGTCAGCGGGTCTACTTGCTCCAAAACGAGACTCCGCGAATCGTCCGCAGGACAGGAGTTCATAAAAGGCCTCGTGCCAGAGACGCATCGCCACTATTGTTATAAGCCTTCTGCGCACACTGCTCGCCCTCCGCACGGACCAATGGCGCAAGCAGAGTCGCCTGCGGTGACCTCGTCAATACCTCCCTAGTCGCCGAGCACTCACATCCATCGCAGGCCTCTGCCACGGCTTGCGAGAAGGGTCGGGAGGCGGTGGTCCTGTGCGACAAAGCGAGTGCGCTGCTCGGGCACGCTGTGTAGCGATGCCGATCCTGGCGGAGGGCACCAGAGCCAGCGGCTGCAAGGGGGCACAACGTGGCCTGGCCTCGAGTGCGCCCTGCCAGCCCGTGCCGGGAGCGGCTGCACGCCCCTCCTCGCGAGAGCTGCAAGTTCCCCGCCGGCACGGGCTGTGGCCCGCCGAGCCGATGCCTTCCTGTGCCCCGCTGCAAGTTCCCCTCCTCTGCCCTCCCCGGACACGCGGCCCCCCAGCACTGCCCCTCGCCCTCACTGCCCCCCGCTGGCCGCTACGTATCGGCACACCGCGTATGCCCCCAGGTTGTCGACGTCATCGCGACTCACTGCCCCCCAAGGATACTGGTGACGCAGCCGCATCGTCGAGGCTGCCTCTGTGTGCGTGACGTGGCGTCTGGTGGGCCTCCGTCGTGCGCGCGGTCTGTCTGTCGGCTGCCGAGGGAGGAGAGAGGCGGAGACGGTGCCGTACCACAGCAGCGAGGTGCGGTGTGCTGGCTCAGTGCAGCCGCAGCGCGTTGCCCTCGCCTCCCTCGGGTGCGGAGGGACCGCGTCTCGACATGCCGGCCACCGAGGAAAACGGAAACACCCGGAGAGAAAAGAAAACCGATGCAAAAACACGCTCGTGCTGGCTGCCGCTGCCGCAGCGCGACCCCCTGACGGCGACTGTGTGCCGCAGCGCCTGGGCAACGCTGCGGCTCGCGTGGGTGGGGGTGTTCGCTGGCGATGCGAGCTCAGCGATTTTCGCGGGTCTGCGACAACGTGTCTCGGACATCGAGAGAGATGACCGGCCGGCCGAGCGGCACTCCCAGTCAGCTCACGGCTGCCCACTGACCGCGGTCTGAGGCGGGGGAGGCGTTCCAGCGGCCACGCACAGCCGGGAATTCCAGATCCGATTCCTCTATGGGGCCAGATACGCGTATCGCTGCCCTCTGCGCCCGAAAAATCTCGCCATAAATAGTGAGTCGCCCAAGCGTCACGCGCAGCGGCGATGTTTGTTGGGCCTTGTCTGTGCGCCCTCCACCCCCCCCTGCCCCGCGCCCCCTCGCGCCCTCTCTGACCCTCCCGCCCCCAGCTGGTGTGCGTGCGCCCTCGCGGTGGCCGCGGGCGCGTGGCCAGTGGGCGCTGTGGGGCCGGTGGGGCCAGTGGGCGCTGTGGAGGCTGTGGGCCGCGTGGAGCTGCGCGTGGCCGACGCCTTTGACAGGGCCCCCGCCCTCCACGCGCTCCTGCACCCGCTGCGGCCCGCGGCCTCCCCGCTGCCCCTGCCCCTCGTCGTCAACGACTCCCAGGCCCGCGACCTGCTCCTCCTGCCCCCGGGCTCCCTCGTAGGCCGCCAACCCCCCCTGTCTGCAACGACCAGATATTTTCCGCGGGGGGTGATATCTGCGGGGAAAGTATCTCCGTCTCAACGCGCGGCGCTCGCGGGGCAGCTGAGGGTCACCGGCACCAAGGAGCTGGCGGACGATGCCGGCGAGCCCGGCGTGCGCGTGCGCAGGCGCGCCGAGTCGGCTGTGCCGCGGCCGCTCGTGCTGGAGAGCTTCCAAGTGCTCGTGCGCAGCCCGATATCTGCGATATCTTCGGATATCTGCACGCTCCTATTGCGGCAACTGAGGCCGCTGGTTCAGGAATCGCAGGGGCCCGAGGCCGCGGGCGAGGGCGGGCGCGCGAGGGAGCCCAGGGGCGCTCTGGGCGGGGCTCTGAGCGGCAGGCAGGTGGAGCACCGCCGCCTGGCAGTGATCCTCGTGCACTTCAAGGACTTTGACAGGTGTGGCGACCACTGGCCCCCATCAATTGACTCTCGCCCCTCCCACCCGCCAGGCCTGCCTGCGACGTGTCCCGCCTCAACAAGCTCGTGTGGGAGAACGACCTCAGCGTGGCAGGTGTGTGTTTGTTGTGGAACTGGATCGTTGTATGCTGATGACGTGGTATGACGTGGCACAGACATGCTGCGGCGGTACACGAACGGGGCGGAGAGCTTTGCGCAGGACGTCAAGGGGCGCGGCGTGGACACGTACGGGCGCCGCGTGGACGTGTACGGGCCCTACACGGTGCCCCTGGACCTCTCCCACGGCTGCGCCACCGACGAGTGGGCCACCGCCGCCGACGCTGCCGCCCTCAGCGACGGCTTCGACATTGCCGCCTACCAGCACCGCTCCTACATCCTCCCCAGGACAGACGTGCGGCCCTCTCACCCTTTCCTCTCTCTCTCTCTCCCTTCTCCCTCTTCTTTCCTCTTTTCCCGGCTCGTGGCCTGGCGTGGCGCCACGTGGGCAGTGCTGTGCGAGTGAAGACCACCAGTGGGAGCGCCAGGAGCACTGTGCTCTCTGCCGCCGCTGCTTTGCCTGCACTTGACGGCACTGCTTGCGGACTGTTTTCGCTGTAGGGGAGCGCAAGGCGCACTGTGCTCTCTGCCGCATGCTGACTGCTCTCACTCACTCACTCACTCACTGTGGTGTGTGCAGCTGTGCTCGTGGTACGGGCTGGGGTCGGTGGGGTGCTACCTGACGTGCAGGACGTGGATCACGCGGTGCGAGCTGCCGCAGGTGCTCGTGCACGAGCTGGGCCACAACCTGGGGCTCCTCCACGCGGCCTCCAACTACGCCGAGAAGGGCCCCGTGGTCGAGTACGGCGACCCCACGAGCCTCATGGGCAACAGGTGGATCGGGGGCGAGGCCCAGATGGGCTTCAACGCGCCCCACATGGACCAGAAGGGCTGGCTGCCCTCCTCCCGCGTCCTCTCGGCCTCCGTCTCCGGCGTCTACACTGTCACAGCCCTCAACTACGTGCGCTCTCCCCTCCCTGCGCTCGCCTTGTGTTGCCCCTGCGTCGTCGCCGCTGACAGTGGGCGGCGGTGGACAGCTGCCCGACGACGTGCCCGCAGGGGTGGCGCAGGCAGTTAAGATCAAGCACCCAGACGTGAACAACGTCTACTGGCTCTCGTACTACTCGTCGCAGTCAGGGCTGCCGCTCAGCGGCGAGTGCGTTGCCGCCTGCGCCCCCCTTGTGACTGCTGCCATGAGACTGAGCGTGAGGGCCACGACCCGCAGGATGCTCGTGCACGCGTGGAGGAACAGCAGCTGGCCGACGGAGTTCATCGGGTCGTACGGGGTGGGCAGGGACTTTGAGGACTACCTCGGCAGGTTCTCGGTCGTGCTGCTCTCGCTCGACGACACGCAGATGACCGTCGAGGTCGTCTTCGGCTGCAGGCGCGGCGACCTCGTGCTCTCGGCGCTCTACAGCACCGGCTCCTCGTACACCAACACCGTCGGCCTCTTCCCCGAGCACAACGCCACCGCCAACGCCACCGACGCCCTCTTCGCAAAGGTACCCAGCGCCCCCCACTGCTGCTGCGCCCAGCCCTCCACAGCCCCCGGGCTGACCGCGCGTGTGGCGCACGCGTAGCCCGGAGAGAAGGTGAACGTGACACTGGTGGTCTCGGACACGGACTCGCCGCTGTGCCAGCCCAGGCTCCTCGAGTTCAACTTCAGCGCCACGGGCGGCTGGACTGTCGACCCCTCGGTCGACTCCCTGGCGCTCTGGCCCCGCCTCACCTGCAACGTCTCGCTGCGCGTGGTCGCCCCGCGCGTGGCTGCCAACGGCACCGGCGGCAGCGGCAGTGGCGGCGCAGCTCGGAGGCAAATGCGGATCGCGTACACGGAGAACGGGGTCCAGCGCAACGCCACGGTGGCGGTGCTGAGCGCAGCGACAGAGTGCGCGCAGAGCCCGCCGGACGTGGCGCTGGCCGCGGGGACGCTGCACGTGATGACGCCCTCGGAGGTCACTGTGCGGGTGCACAACAGGGACTCGGACGCGTGCAGCGTGGCGGCCTCGTTCAGCATCGCGGACGTCGCCACCGACGGCTCCTGCGCCATCGCCGCTGTTCCCGACAGCGCCCTCGTCGTCGACGCGGGCTCCACCGCCAGCGAGACGCTCTACGTGACGCTGCGGTCGGCCGAGGAGCGCACGTGCGGCGTGTGCGCGACGGTCCGCAGAGGGCAGTGGTCCCGGCGGCTCTGCGCCACTGCGGCGGTCAACGGCAGCTGCGAGGCTGCGCTGCCGGTGCTGCGGGTGCCCGAGGTCGTGGAGGTGCAGCCGCGGCAGTCGTTCTTCGTGCCTGTGGTGGTCAACAGCAGCGCCGCGCGGCCCTGGTGCCCGGGGCGCAGGCTCCGCTTCAGCGCCCCGGCGCTGGACAAGGTCTTCGCAGAGTTCACCGAGCCGCTGCTGGCGGTGCAGCCCGGGGCGGTGCAGACGACGGGGCTCGTGGTGAGCGTGTCCGACTCGGTGGCGACGTCCAACGTGACTGTGCCGATCGAGCTGGGTGGGGCCAGGGCCGCCGTCAACCTCAGGGTGCGCGCTGTGGTCGCCTGCCCCGCCCTCTTGCCCGCGCTCGCCCGGCTGAGCGGCCCCGCCTGCCTGGGCAGATCGTGAGGCCCGAGTGCAGCAGAGTGCCGCTGACGCTGAGGATCTCGTGCCCCGGCGTGTCGGACGGGTCTGGGCCCATCAGCTGCAGCACGCTGCTGTGGAACAGGGACTCGTGGATCTGCCCCAACGCCAACATTGTCCTCAGCCCCCCCAACGTCACGGGCGTCGTCTGTGCGTCCTCACCGCCTCCCCTCTGTCGCTGGCGCTGGCGCTGGCGGCTGACGTGTGGTGGCTGCAGCGTCGTTTGACTACGCGTCGCTGGTGCTGTTCCCGGCCAACTACACGTACATCACGCTGACGATACAGAAGCGGCCCAACGTCACGGGGACGTTCGTCTACAAGACCTGCGCCACCGACACCAACGGCGGTAGCGGCCACGCGCCCTGCGCCACCGCCACCGTGCGTCCCGTCCCCTTCCTGCTGCGGTGGGCCCACAGCGCCGCCCTCGCGCCCTCTCTGCAGATTGCGTACGGGTCGTGCGCGAGGAAGAAGCCCCGGCTGGTCCTGGTCGACGCGGTCAACAACAAGACGGGCGCCGTCGCCGAGACGGTGCTCTACACGCTGCGCCTGTACAACAACGACAACGTGTTCTGCCCGCAGACGGCCTACTCGGTGCGTCGCGGCCCGTGAGGTTGCCGGGGGGGCACACACCTCTGACGCCGCCCGCCCGCGCGCTCGGCCCCGCAGGTGGCGATCGAGCAGCCGTCGAGCAGCGCGGGGCAGGTGACGTTCAACGGGGGCGTCACGGTGCCCTCGAACGGCGCGTACCGCGACATCTCGCTGGCGGTGCAGCCCAGCGGCCAGGAGAAGGCCCTCACGTTCACGTTCCGCGCCACCAGCAAGGCCAACGCCGTGAGAGCCACCCTCCCCCAGCCCCCTGGCGTGAGCTGCGGCTGACACCGGAACGCACGCGCGGGGGCACAGAGCGTCGTGACGGAGCCCGTGGCCGTCTACGTCGCCGTCAACCCCAAGTGCAAGTTTGCCAAGCCGCTGGTGGTGATCGAGCCCGCGCGGCAGACGGTCGCGGTGGGGGCGGCGGCGAGGGCCGAGTACAACGTGACGGTGACGAACAAGGACGAGGGGGAGTGCCCACCGCTGGCGGTGACGTACAGCACGGGGAGCAACCTGAGCGCCAACGGGAACGTGCGGCTGGCGGGGGAGACGGGGCGGCAGCTGCTGGCGGGGGAGAGCGTGCGGCTGGTGGCGGTGGCGGAGACGCGGGAGAACACGCCGGTGGGGCCGTACGGGCTGAGCGTGGCGGCCGGGGGGCTGGGGGTGCACGCGGCGAGCGCGCAGGCGGTGTACGAGGTCGCGTGCCCCGCGGAGCCCGAGGCGCCGTACGACGTGGCGAGCGAGCAGGTGACGCCGACGTTCAGTGTGGCGGCGCACGTGCGGCTGCGGTGGCGGGCGTGCGAGTCGCCGGTGGCGTGCTGCTGCCCGTGCCGGTGGGCGGTGCTGGGCGAGGACGGGGCCCTGCTGGGCGTGGCCGAGGGCACCAACTTCACCGACGCGCGGGGCGTCGAGCGCGGCAGGCGCTACGTCTACACCGTCCGCACCATCGACCGCCGCGGCGTGTGGTCCCCCCAGAGCACCTGCCGCAGCTTCGCCGTCCTCCAGGGCCGCCCCGCGGACCTGACGACGTTTGTGGTGCTCGTCTCGCTCGTGTCGACGCTGACGGCCGTCGGCGTGCTGGCCGCCGCCGCCGTCGTCGTCTTCCAGAGGAGGCGGGCCATCCGGAGGGCCCTCGACGCCCGCAGCGCCGCAGCCTCGGCCGCTGAGGAGTCGCCCGTCCAGGCGCCGCTGGACCCCGAGGGCAGCGCCGCTGCCGAGGCGCGCGGGTCGCTCAACATCAGCTCCTGAGCTCCTGAGCGCTCTGGTGCGTCCCGTGTGCGCGCGTGTGCCGTGTGCGCTGTGCTGTGCTGCGTGTGGTCGGTCTGTTCACAGGGCGCCCCCCGAAAGCACCGCAGAGGAGCAGCGGCGCCGGCGGCACGACTAGGACTGCGACGGCGGCGGCGCGTGCGGCGGTGAGGGTCGCAGGTGGCAAATACGCTCGTGTAATTGCAAAAACGTACGGCGGGTTTGTTGTCTCCGAAGGGGGCGTGCGCTGCCTCGGGAGCCGTGCGTGGGTCGCGGCTCGCCCGGCAGCGTGTTGAGTCAACGCGAGGCCGGCCTATCACGAGAGGACCTGTGAGTGGAGTGGAGTGGAGTGGCTGATGCCGCATGTCTGTGCAGCTGCACTGGTGCTGCGGAGGGCCGGCGAGCCGTGGGCGCAGCGAAGACGGCCGCGGGAGCTGGTGCTGGGCGACTGGCCGCTGGGGCTGCGCCTCCCAGGGGTCTTTGTTGGTATTCGCCCGGTTGCTCAGTGGGCGCCGGGGTGGAGTGCGCTGCTCCCGGGGCCCCTCACGCGAGGACGGCGCCCTCTGCCTTGAGCGCCTCGCGCAGGACGACGAGCTCGTCAAAGGGCACGAGGTCGTAGCAGTGGCCGTACGCGTCGGTGCCCAGCAGGTCGCACCTGCTGTCGTTGACGTAGCCCAGCAGCGGGGCCAGCCGCCTCCACGGCCCACAGTCGTAGCACATGGCGATGCCGCCCTCGTGCGCGGCGTCGGGCCGGTAGGGAGTGGGCGCCGTCCACGCGCCGCTGGAGGCCGGGAGCTCGACCCGGGGGATGCAGAGCAGCCGCTCGCACCTGCGGAAGAACGCCCTGGCCGGCGCCGAGCACCAGTCGCTGCCCGTGTGCCACAGGCGCGCGTCCACGTGCTCGCGGTCGCGGTCGCCCAGGGCCTGCGCCTCTGCGGGCCCCAGCAGCTCGGCGACCTGCTGCGGGCTGTAGGGCGGCGCCTGCAGGACCCTGAACGCGCACTCGCTCCTGCAGCGGTTGATCTGCAGCATCGCCGCCTGCAGGGCCCGCAGCACAGCGGCGGGCAGCGCCCAGAGGCGGGCCTCCCACGCCCGCGCGGAGCTGCGGAGCAGAGCCTGCTCGGCGGCGAGGTCCGCGGGGACGACGCGGGCCCCCGAGTCGCGCGTGAACCAGAAGTCGGCCATCATGAGCAGCCAGCGCCTGGGCAGCTTGCCCTCCGAGTCGAGCACGAGGTCGCCGCCCTCGAGCGCCGCCGGGAGAGCGATGGTGCTCGCGGACATGGCGCCCAGGAGCTGCGCGGCGTAGACGGCGGGGTGCGGGACGCGCGGGGCGTCGCCGGGGCTGAGGCCCGAGGAGGGCGTGGAGACGTCCCACGACCAGACGAGGACCGCGAGGTAGGGCGTGGTGTTGCGCCAGGCCCTGAAGAGGCTGTTGCTGTACGAGGCGGGGCTGGCCTCGAAGGCGCTCGCGGGGACGGCGATGCGGATGGGGAGGAAGGTGTCGGCCAGGTACTCGGCGAGCAGCGGGACGAGCCGCGCGTCGTAGGGGAGGGGGCTCTCGAGCTGTCTGGTAACCGCGCTCCACATCTATCTTGGAGGAAGGGGGCGACTGGGGGACTAAGGGGGATTTCGGTCATACAGTTGGTGCCAGCGCATCAATTGGCTTGCTGAGTCTTTCCCCAAAGAAGCGCGTGCGTTTGAGGGTCGGAAATCAACTGAAATGGGGCTCCGGATATCGGGTAGCACAAAATGGATGCCCAGCCAAGATGCCGTGACAGTACGCTGCCTAAATGGAGTGCTCTGCCCACCGCTGCTCACCCAGCCTCTCAGCTAGCCCGCACGGCGACGCGGACAGCAGGCGACGGCCAGAGCGCACGCACCGGGTAGCCTCGGGGCATCGGCACTGCGATGCTGCTGCGCTGCTTGGCGTTCGATCGCGCTGGCCGCCGGGTCCCGCCGGTGGGGTTAGACGTGGTGCCAGCGTGTCTCGCTCTCGGCAAGTGCCCGCTGAGAGACACTCGCTGCAGGTGCCCTCCATCGGGTCTGGTGAATTTCGACCCACAAGCCAAATATGGAAGACGGGCGGTCTCCACTCTCCCTGAGGGCTATGCACTCGTGAGCAGCTGGGAGCGGCACGCAGCAATCACGTGCAGTGCGAGAGAGAGGGGAGAGGGGAGCCATCGGGAGATCGAATTTCCCGGTAGTTGATGTCACTCGTGACGCAAATGGTGACGCAAAGGGGGTTTTCGGGGCGCGCGGGGGGGCAGGGGGGCTGAATTCCGGAGGGACTTGTTAGCGCAGGCAGCAGAGGACCCGAGCAGCCGAGACCCCACCATGGCCGACAAGAAGATCAACACCGTGCAGACGTTCGGCCGCAAGAAGACGGCCGTCGCCGTGGCGCTGTGCCAGAAGGGCCGCGGGCTCATCAAGCTCAACGGCTCGCCCATCGAGCTCGCCCAGCCCGAGGTCCTCCGCTACAAGCTCTTCGAGCCCATCCTCGTCCTCGGCAAGCAGCGCTTCAGCGAGGTCGACATCCGCGTCCGCGTCCGCGG
>CACRSC010000039.1:177456-191502 GCA_902651635.1 Mastigamoeba balamuthi | reverse complement strand
CAGCCACAACACCGCATGGGGGCTGCGACGCACGAGGGCGCTGGCGCAGGGCGCGTGGTCGCTCCCCGCGTTGCTGTCGACGGCGCACGCGGTGTAGAGGACGTTGCCGGTGACGTTGGGGCGACTCTGTATCGTCAGCGAGAAGTACGAGTAGTCCGCGGGGAACAGAACCATCGACTGCTTCTCAAACGTTGCTGCTCAGTCGCACACGCGCGTCTTCACTGTGAGGCCCCGGGGGACGACAGGCGGCCAGCCCAGCCCGCGTGGCACGCACCGACGACGTCGGTGTCGTTGGGCGGGTAGAGCGCGATGTCGGCGTCGGGGCACGTCCACGAGTCCCTGTTCCACAGCAGCGCGAGACAGTACACGCTGGCGCCGTCCGACTGCCTGGGGCACATCAAGTAGAACACCAGCGGCACTCTGCTGCACTCGGGCCTCACGATCTGCGCAGGCAGGCGGGCCTCTCAGCGGGGCAGGCGACCCCAGCGCGCACCCTGAGGCTGACGGAGGCCCTGGCCCCACCCAGCTCGATCGGCACAGTCACGTTGGACGTCGCCACCGAGTCGGACACGCTCACCACGAGCCCCGTCGTCTGCACCGCCCCGGGCTGCACCGCCAGCAGCGGCTCGGTGAACTCGGCGAAGACCTTGTCCAGCGCCGGGGCGCTGAAGCGGAGCCTGCGCCCCGGGCACCAGGGCCGCGCGGCGCTGCTGTTGACCACCACAGGCACGAAGAGCGACTGCCGCGGCTGCACCTCTACGACCTCGGGCACCCGCAGCACCGGCAGCGCTGCCTCGCAGCCGCCGTCGATCTGTGCCGAGGAGCAGAGCCGCTGGGACCACTGCCCTCTGCGGACCGTCGCGCACACTCTGCACGTGCGCTCCCGCGCCGACCGCAGCGTCACGGCGAGACTGCGGCGAGCAGTGGAGCCCGCGCTGGCGACGAGGGCGCTGTCAGGAACAGCGGCGATGGCGCAGGAGCCGTCGGTGGTGACGTCCGCGATGCTGAACGAGGTCGCGGCGCAGGCGTCCGAGTCCCTGTTGTGGACCTCCACTGTGACCTCCGAGGCCTCCAACAAGTGCAGCGTCCCCGCGGCCAGCGTCACGTTCGGCGGGCTCTGTGCGCACTCTGTCGCCGCGCTCAGCACCGCCACCGCAGTGCTGCGCTGGACACCGTTCTCCCTGTACGCGACCCGCAACTGCGCCCTCGTTGCAGCGCTGGCGGAGAGGGGAGGGGCCACCACGCTTATCGTAGTGCCGCAGGACAGGCGGGGCCAGAGCGCGAGGGAGTCGGCCGGGGGGTCGACAGTCCAGCCGCCCGTGGCGCTGAAGTTGAACTCGAGGAGCCTGGGCTGGCACAGCGGGGAGTCCGTGTCCGAGACCTCCAGCGCCACGGTGGCCTCCCCTCCAGGCTGCACGCCGCCAGGTGACCGCTGTTGGCCTCGGCCAGCGACCCAGGGTTCGAAATGAGCGCGAGAGCCTACCTTGGAGAACAGGGCCTCGGTGGCGTTGACGGTGGCGCCAGCGGACTCGGGGACGAGGGCGACGCCGGATGCGCCGGAGTGGCCGGCGCTGTAGACGGCGCTGAGCACGAGGTCGCCGCGCCTGCAGCCGAAGGCGACCTCGACGACCATGCGCGCGTCGTCGAGCGAGAGCAGCACGACAGAGAACCTGCCGAGGAGGTCCTCGAAGTCCCTGCCCACCTCGTACGACCCGATGAACTCTGTCGGCCAGCTGCCCCCCCTGTACTTGTGCACGAGCATCCTGCGGGCCCCAAGCAGCGGCACAACAACGAAAGCGCAAGGAGGTCACCAGCGCTCCACCACAGCTGCGCGCCGCCAGGAGGGGGAAGGGACGCGTACCTGCTGCTGAGCGGCAGCCCGGACTGCGACGAGTAGTACGAGAGCCAGTAGGCTGTGTTGCTGTCCGGGTGCTTGATCTTGACGGCCTGCGCCACCCCTGCGGGCACGTCGTCGGGCAGCTGTCCACCGTCGTTCACTGTCAGCCGCGACACCGCGGGGGGAAACACAGGCGAGTGGATGAGGGGGGAGCGCACGTAGTTGAGGGCTGTGACCGTGTAGACACCGGAGACGGAGGCCGAGAGGACGCGGGAGGAGGGCAGCCAGCCCTTCTGGTTCATGTGGGGCGCGTTGAAGCCCACCTGGGCCTTACCGCGGATCCACCTGTTGCCCATGATGCTTGTGGGGTCGCCGTACTCGACCACGGGGCCCTTCTCGGCGTAGTTGGAGGCCGCGTGGAGGAGCCCCAGGTTGTGGCCCAGCTCGTGCACGAGCACCTGCGGCAGCTCGCACCGCGTGATCCACGTCCTGCACGTCAGGTAGCACCCCACCGACCCCAGCCCGTACCACGAGCACAGCTGCACACGCCACAGTGTGAGAGTAAGTGAGTGAGTGAGAGCAGTCAGCGTGCGGCAGAGCACACTGATCTTTGAAGTCCCCACAGGAATAGTCCTGCACTGGTGGTCTTCACCCGCAGGGCGCGTGGTCTGACGTAGTGCCACGTGGAAAGGGAAGAGAAAAAAAAGAGGGGGAGAGGGAGAGGAAAGGGTGCAAGGGCCGCACGTCTGTCCTGGGGAGGATGTAGGAGCGGTGCTGGTAGGCGGCAATGTCGAAGCCGTCTCTGGCGGCGGCAGCGTCGGCGGCGGTGGCCCACTCGTCGGCTGCGCAGCCGTGGGAGAGGTCCAGGGGCACCGTGTAGGGCCCGTACACGTCCACGCGGCGCCCGTACGTGTCCACGCCGCGCCCCTTGACGTCCTGCGCAAAGCTCTCCGCCCCGTTCGTGTACCTCCGCAGCATGTCTGTGCCACGTCACACCACGTCATCAGCATACAGCAACCCTGAGTTCCACACACACCTGCCACGCTGAGGTCGTTCTCCCACACGAGCTTGTTGAGGCTGGCCACGTCGCAGGCAGGCCTGGCGGAGGAGTGGCGGTGTTGAGTCACCAATTCAATTGATCTCATGCGAGAAGACGCAGTCGGCCGAGTGCGCACTTGTGGCCCGGGAAATGCACGAGGATCACTGCCAGGCGGCGGTGGCTCACCTGCCTGGCCTCGGGACCGCCAGCCGCAGCCCTCCTCTGCGCCCCCAGGGGCTCTGCCAGCGCAGCCCCCGGCGACTCCTTCTACTCACGCGAGTGCGAGTGCAGTTGCGCTGAGCCCCAAAGAATGGCTGGGCGGCCCAGCAGACGACCCGACGCACCACCACTGTGAACCCTCCAAGCGTGATAGCAGCAGGGCGCGACCACGGCGCGCCCTGCCTCCGCTCAGGCCCTGCGCTCTCTACCGGCACCTCGGTGCCGTTGATCCTCAGCTGGCGCCCCCAGCAGTCAGGACAGCCACAGCAGACAGGGCGAAATTGGCGGCGGGAAACGAGAGAAACGGAACAGCCTCGCAAGAGGCCCGGGGAGGGGTGGGCCGCACGAGGGTCCCAGGGGGCAGGCCGAGGAGCTGCCGGGCCTGGGCGTCGTCGACGAGGAGGGGCAGGGGCAGCGGCGCCGAGGGCGGGGGCGAGGGGAGCCGATGCAGGGGCGGCAGCGGCAGCAGCGGGTGGACGAGGGCCTGCACGACGGGCGGACCCTCGAACGCGTCGGCCACGCGCAGCTCCACGCGGCCCACGACAGAGACGCTCGTCCCGGGTGCAGCGGAGCATGGCGCCAGCAGCGTGGCAGCGGCTGCCACGAGAAGCACACTGGGGGAGGCGGGGACAAGAGAGTGAGCACCAGAGGGCACAGAACAAACGGAGAGGCCTCTCGTGTTGCTGTGGCGGATCTCGCGCAGAGGGGCGCACAGACGGCTGCAGCGTGCAGCAGCAGAGCGCAGCATATTGGCACAGCAGCGAGGGGGACCAGGGAAGGGCTCGACAGCAGCGGCAACAACAAAGGCGTGCGTGCCAGCAGCGGTGACCGGCCACCACGGGTGGGCTATTAATGGACTAGTCCCTGAGATATTTCCCCGTCACAGTGACGCTTGCCCTCGTCGCCGCGATCCCACAATCCGCAGCCGTCTCTTCTCTCGACCCCCTCCCCTCGGCGGCTCATACCCGGCTGCAATGGACCCGTGCGGCCTCGCTCCAAGGCACCGCAGACCGGACACCAGAAGCGGAAGGAACCAACACTCGAACACAACGAACCAAAGAAGCAAATCGATTGGGATGGGTTGCCAGTCCGCCGCGGTCTCTCCACCACAACAAAACAGAACGACTGGGGGCTGGGTTGCCAGTCCGCCGCGGTCTCTCCGCAACAACAAAACAGAAATCGAGGGCCAGAAACGCGGCCTGCCATCCGGCCGGGGCGCTCACCACCTCCTGGTGGCCGAGTTGCCGCGCTTGCCGTAGTTGCCCGAGCCCAGGACGACGGGCGTGCCGGCCGGCGCGGGCGTCACCGTGACCTGCAGCGACGCGTCAAAGTCCTCGCACTGGAACGCCCTCAGCGACTCCTCCGGCGACATCACCGGCCACGCGCTGTCGCCCTCGTCCTTGGACTTGGCCCTGGCCAGCTTGCCGCCCTGGGCAGCCGCAGCCCCGCTGTCGGTGTCCCCGCCCTCGTCGTCGCCAGCGCAAGCAGCAGCAGCAGCAGCGGCAGCAGCGGCAGAGGCAGCGGGAGGGGCGCTGTTGGCAAAGGGCAGGGGCCGCTGGGGGACGGGGGCCTTGGGCCTCTTGGGCGGGCGCATCTCGAGGACGCGGACGAAGCCGCGGAGGAGGATGCACGAGCGCAGGCACTTGGGCGCGATGTCGAGCTCGCCGTGCCTCGACTCGGTGCTCTTCTGCACGCGCAGGAAGAAGCACGTGCGCGGGCGCGGCTGCAGGCCCCCCGCCAGCGGCTCGTTCCACGTATCGTCCATCGCCGCCGCCGGCCTGCAGTCGGCGACGTGGCGCAGGGCCGGGTGGCCGCGCTCGAGCAGCACGCGGGCCTCGTCGGCGGCCTCCTCGCCCGCGGCCGCGTCGGCGACGGCCTGCACGTCGGCGTCGCTCAGCGCGTGGCGCTGCAGCACAAAGCTCTCGACGCGCGTGTGCCTGCGCAGCAGCGGCAGCGGCGCCAGGGCCGAGCGCACGAGCCGCAGGGCCTCGGGCAGCCGCGCCTCGTCCTTGGCCACGACGATGAGCTCGTCGCACGAGAAGCGGAAGACGTCGCTGATGGGCGAGGCCTCGAGCAGGCGCTTGCCCGAGGCGCGGGCGCCGCGGTCGGGGCAGAGCCGCCGCGAGACGTGGTCCGCGAGGGCGCGGGCGACGAGGCGCAGCACGTGGCTCTGCAGCTGCGTGTTCTTGGTGTGGGCCAGCTTGCCCAGCACGCGCGTGCGCAGGCCCTTGTAGTCGGCGATGGCGTCGGGGTAGCTCAGGTGCTCGCTCGGCGCAAAGTGCCGCGTGGTCACGGCGAAGAACTGCGGCCAGCTCTCGCAGTGCCCGACGAGCTGCGGGTCGGCCAGCGACAGCACCGCAAAGTCGGCCGCGCGCAGGTCGACCGAGACGAAGGCCAGCCCGTCGTGCTCGTCGACGTAGAGCTCGCGCTTGGGCACCTCGCGCGGCGGCGGCACCGAGCTGAGGCCCTGGCAGTCGGCGACCGAGCCCACGAGGGCGAAGAGGCCCCACTTGCGGCCCAGCTCCCAGGCGTCGCGGCTGACGGTGATCAGGCTCTGCGCCTCGAGGTTGATCGTCACGCGGTCCGCGATGGCCTGCACGGGGGCGTCGAGGAACGTCCGGAACGCGATCCAGCAGGGCGAGACCTTGCGGCCCTCGATAAACTCGCCCAGCAGCGTCTCGGCGTCGAAGATGCCGCTGCGCAGCGCCCGGAAGACCTTCTCGCTGGGGTCCTTGCCGCCCTTGCCGAGCTTGGCCAGCGCCCCGCGCACCGTCGCCAGCGTCCCCGGGTACGCGCACTCGCGCAGTGCCAGGAACGCCCAGACCTGCGGCAGCTGGCCCCAGCGGTCGGGCACCGCGATGGCCATCTCGCGCAGGACGACGCCCAGCGTGCGCTCGTCGGCCTCGACCTTGCTGAGGAAGTACTTGCCCGCGATGCTCACCGGGTCGTCGAGGCAGTCGCCCACGTCGCCCTGCGTCAGCAGCGCCAGCACGCGCGCCCACGCCTGCTCGCCGGGGCCCTCGGGGTCCAGCGCCCTGCACTGCGCCACCAGCAGCGCGACCTGCTCCAGCCGCAGCGGCTGCTCACCGCCCGGCGCGGCCGAGGGCACCGACAAGCCGGCCGCAGAGGGCGCGGCGGCCTTGAGCGCCTTGGCGGTCCTGGCGGACATCAGGAGGCTGTTGGCGGCGACGCGGACGCAGAGCAGGCAGCTGCGCGACTCGCAGGGCGCGCCGCAGGCCAGCATGCACGGGTGGCCGTTGGCGCAGCGCTTGCCGCAGGGCTTCTCGCACGTCGCCGTCGCCCGGCTGCCGCACTTGACGTGCCGCTCGTGGCCGCAGGCGAAGCGCACCGCCACGAGCTGCCCGCACTTGCCGCCCTGCTGGCAGCACGGCTTGCGCTCCTCGTGCGCGCAGCCCTCGTGGGTCACAGAGACGGGCTGGGCGCACTTCGAGTGCGGCTGCTTGGAGCCGTGGCAGCGCCCCGAGCAGAAGTGCCCGCACGGCAGCAGCGCGCCGCAGACGGCCCCGCAGCCCGCGAGCTCCGAGCGGGGCCTGTCCATCTCCATGGCCTTGCCGTGCTGCGGGCAGAGCAGCGGCAGCTGCACCGACAGGCAGCCGTCGCCCGCGAGCAGCTTCACGAGGCGCTCCCACTGCGGCGCCGTCGCGAAGCACTTGGAGTTGCCGACGATGACGAGCGCGACCTTCTGGCGGCTCGTCGCGACGATCTGGCGGTTGACCTCGCGCACGAAGCCCAGCGGGGCGCTGCCGCCGGCCCTGTCCTCGGAGCTGCGCACGAGGCAGAGGATGACGACCCGGCTCTCGTCGCCCTGGAACATGTCGACCGTGCACACGTTGACGGCGAGCAGGCCCATGATCCTGTCCCTGCCGCCCCCGTTGTCGCACACGCGCCGGGCCAGCGAGCGCACGAGGCGCACCTGCCCGTCGTAGGGCGTCAGGACCGTGATGTCCGCGGGCGCGTAGCCCCAGCGCAGCAGCAGGCCGGCCAGCGCCAGCGCGCGCTCGGCCTCGAAGCGGTTGGCGTAGCTCGTGCCGAGCGCGTCCGACGTCTGCTCGGGCTCGGCGTGGTCCCACCAGAAGAGGGGCTTGGGCAGCCACTCGGGCGGGCTGGGCAGCTCGCCGACGATGGCCATGTTGCTCGTGATCTCGGGGTAGTGCAGGCGCACCGGCGGCAGCAGCGGCACCGCCATGCGGTTCTGCGTCAGCAGCGTCACGCACTCGAGCTTGTTGTTCACCAGCCGCTCAAACATGCTCACGTCCAGGTGCTTGTGCTCCTTCAGCTCGTGGCAGTTGATCGACGCCCTCAGCTGCTTGTGGTCTGCCCAGCGCACGAAGTGAGCCGAACTGGGGCAGCTGCCTCCTGGCTCCTCCAGACGCCACTTTGTGGCGGTGATGCCGCCCTGCCCTCACCCTTCCCCACTGCACTGAAGGGAGAGCTGATTCCCCCCAAAATGCCAACCAGTTCGCGTGGCGACATCTGCGCAAGACACTAAGGAACGCAACCGCTGCATACACTGCCCCATGATGCCCTTGCCGTTGATTCCCCGAATCAAGTGAAGCAGGGAAGCCCCGACCCAGAGGGCGGAGGAGCGGAGAGGGTACCCCCGATCATGACGATGCGCTCGAGCGAAGGGAAGAGCGAGGCGATCAGGGCGGGCTCAGGGATCTCGGCGGCCTCCTCGATGACGAGGAACCTGGGCTTGGCCTCCATGATGGCGTCGTGGTACGTCGCAGACCCCGTCACCGTGCACCCGATGATCCGCTTCTGCGCCATCGCGAACCCGTTCTGCTTGGCCCTGAACGTCTGCAGCGGGCCCAGCTCGAGGTTGTACGCCGCGATCGCGTCGCTGAACCGCTCCGTGACGTCGGCGAACTTCACCGCCAGCGCCTTGCGCACGAGCGCCGCCTTCTCCTGCAGCGCCCGCGGCAGCCGCTGGGGCAGCGCGAACCGCGGGTCGGCGCGGTCCTTCGAGACCAGCAGCGAGAGCGTCGGCTGCACACAGCCCGCCGCGTCGTCCCGGTCCTCGGTGCCCCAGCTCAGCGACAGCCCCAGCTCTCCGATGCGCTCGCGCTCGTTGCGCTGGCGCTCGGCCTCGTCCTCGCCGACAGGCTTCTCGTCCAGCGCCCACGACGGCGTCTGCTGCTGCTCTCCGTCCTCCCGCTTGGCCGCCGCGTTGAGCTCCTGCGCCTTCTTCTGCGCCTCGTCGCGCAGCTTCTCGAGCGGCTCCTTGATCCACTCGCGGAACTCCTCCTCGCTCTTGAAGTGCTGGTGCTCGACCTGGCTCTTCTGCTGGCTCTTCTTTTCGCCCTTCTCGCCCTTCTGCTTCTTCTGGCGGCCGGTGCGCTGCTGCTGCTGCCTGGAGCTGCTCTCGGGGGCGTTCTCGAGGTCCTTCCACTCGTCCCACGTGATGTCGACGGGACCCGCGAGCACCGCCGCCGAGGCGCGGGCCTCGTCGAGGTGCTTGTGGAGCTTGTCGAGGGCGTTGGCCATCTTCAAGCCCCAGCCCTGCGGGAAGCCCCCCTCGGCCCGGATAGTCGCCAGGGCGTTCTCCAGCGTGTGCGCGGCGAGCTCGGGGGCCATCTTGGGGTTCCTGCCCACGCGCACCACCGTCTTGCGCGTGTCCTCACCGATGAGCTTCATGACGTCGAAGAGCATGTCGTCCAGGCTGCGGTTCTTGTACGACATGACCATGATCGGCTTGTCCGTCGTCTTCATCAGCGCGTAGACAATCCTCGCCGCGAGGTACGACTTGCCCGTCCCTGCGTCCATCTGCCGTGAGCCTCTGAAGCGCTCGGGCATCTCAACTTCCCCCCTCGTGCCAAAGCCCCCCCAGGTCATCGCGAAGCCCCCCAGAGCCCCTCCAGCCGTGTCGGGGGCCCACAGATGCCCGCTCTGGATACCGGACGAGCACCGCAGGCAGATCCCGCAACAGGCCACGCAGCGGATCCCCCCCAAGCAAGAACACCGAGGGAGGTCGTACCGGGAGGGCCCTGGATGAGGGCGAGCCTCGAGCGCGTGAAGTGCTCGTAGGCCAGCTTCTGCTGCGGGTCCATCGTGCCGAACTTCTCCGGGTCGCTGGCAGCGAGCTCGCGCAGCTCCTCGCCGTAGCGCGCGGGCTCGGGCCGCTGCCTGCAGCGCACGATGGCGTCCTCGAACGGGAGCTGCCTGAGGAACCTGCAGGCCGCGATGCTGTCGAGCACGGGGCTGTACGCCAGGAAGAAGACGGGGTTCTCGGCGAGCAGCGCCGTCGGGCAGCCCGCGGCCAGCGCGCGCACGACCTCCGACTCCTTGGCGGTGCCCCCGTTGGACTCGGCGTGGAACTGCACGACGAGGTCCAGCGCGGGCAGCTCCGCCGCGGGCGTCCTGCGCCTGTGGTGGTCGCGGAACTCGTCGCGCTGCGCGGCGGTGGGCCCGCGGGCGAGGACGCCCCAGACGATGTCGCTGAAGGTGCCCGTCAGCGACACGGCGACGAGGTTGCCGACCGAGAGGTTGCGGCTGCCCACGCAGCGCGCGTCCAGCGGCCTGCAGCTGACGGCGTAGGCGAGCTCGCGGCTGTCGGCCGTGGCCAGCGCGCCGAGGTCCAGCGCCAGCGACCCGAAGACGGCGACCTCGCCGGGGTCGAACTCGCGGCGGGCGCGGAACGACCTGAATGCCGAGAGGCCCCGCGCGAGCCCCGAGAAGCAGTCTGCGCGGCAGAGCCTGAAGTACGTCTCGAGGTACTGGTCGCGCGACTCGTAGGGCCTGTCCGTGCGCACCGCGGGCAGCGTGCGCAGCGCCACCTGCCCCCAGAGCCCCCCGTCCTCGGCCGTCTCCTGCGGCAGCAGCGCCCGCGGCAGCTCGTGCCAGCGGAACAGCGACAGCGGGTCTCCGGGGCCCGGCGGGTGCGAGACGTTGAACAGCACCGCCACCTCGTCGGCGCGCACGGCGCCCAGCACCGCCAGGCGCATCAGCGCGGGGGCGACGGCCCGCGAGGCCCGCGGGCGCCGCATGACGACTGCGCGGACGGCGTCGTAGAGCTCAGCGGCCGACTGGCGGACCCAAGAGTCGTCGCGCGAGAGCAGCGGGCCCGCGGGGCCCAGGAGGCCGGCGACGAGCCACGAGGAGGAGCCGTCGCAGAGGACGTGGGCCCACCACTCGGCGTGGGCGCGGGGCAGGCGCAGCAGCGCGCCAGAGACGAACTGGGCGAGCAGCAGCGCGCTCTCGGGCGGCAGGCGCGGCCCCAGGGCCACCGCGAGGTCCAGCGCCGCGGGGCACGCGGCGGCAGCGTCCAGCGAGGCCGCGTCCAGCGCCGCCAGCCCTGCGCGACCCCGCAGGGCGGTGCCACGACAGTCAGTTGACATCGCCCCCGCGCGGAATTCATCGACGGTGGAAAATAAACTGCGGCGCGCGTAGAAATGCGCGGCAAACGAATGGGGACAGCGGTCACAGCGCGAGGCGCACAGGGCCATGAGACAAGAGGGAGGTGCCAGTGATCCGAGGCGGGAAGGGGGAAGAGGCTCGGCGGAGAAACAGAACAGAACCAAAAGAGGAGAGGGAGAAAGAGAGAATGTGTGAGGGTGAGAGTGAGAGAGAGAGAGAGGAGGGGAAAGGGTAAGACAACACAGCAAGGAGGGAGCCCTCGCGCTCCCGCCAAGCACCAGAGAGCGAGGGAGCAGCACAGCCGCAGCCAGAGAGAACACGCACACACACACAACACGCACACACACGACAGCAGCGGCACAGACAACCACATGGGGGCAGGGGGGGGGAGAGAGAGAGGGCGAGGGGGGGAGGAGACCTTGGAGGAGGCGGCAGAGGGCGTCGAGGCGGAGGCGTGCGGCGCTGCCGTCGCCGTCGCCGTCGATGGCAGGCAGCGGGTCGAACCACACGACCGAGGCGCCCGTGGCCGCGGGGCGCCGCCCAGAGGCCCCCAGGGGCGCCGCCAGCGTGAAGGCCAACACGTCGCCGAGGGCCAGGGGGATGCCCGCGGCGCAGACGGCCTCGGCGGCGAAGGCGTTGGTGCTGCCGCAGTCCACGAGGCCCCCGGCGCCCCTCAGCTGCACCACGCGGCCCCGCGCCTCGCTCTGCGCGGCCCGCTCGTGCACTGAAGGCAGCGGCGCGGACATGCTGGTTGCGGTTGCGGTTGGGGGTCCTGCGGGTGCACTCGGAGGCGGCGAAACCCACTGGGTTTCGTGACACGCGCCCCTGATGGGATCTTCTCGTGTGACAGAGATTCCCCTGCCTCCCAAAGATCCCTGTCTGCGGTGATACCGGAGATATTGCATGGAAACGCCGACGTGGCGCTGATGCCCGAATGACCATTGCTGCAGTACCTCATAATACGCGATTGTGTGCCTTACCCGAACTGACTTGTCATTGTGTCTGGGACTGCCATTCATGCACCTTAAGCTCGGGGCAGGGGGGGACTGTGGGCTTTGCCGGGTCTTTGTAGCAGCGTGATGAACTATTTGTATGTCCTCAACTTCACCCCACACGAGGGGCTGTCACAGTTCACCGAAATCTTGTGCTGGTTCAGTGTTGTGGCCGCTGATGTGAGAAAAGAGAAAGATAGCCATTCCGGACCGTGCAAGTGAGATTCACTGCAATGCAGACGCCAACAAACCACAAAATTACAACTTGTTTCTACTTCAGTCAGAATAGTTGTTTTGTGCCTGAACGGTAACTGTTCTTCATGTAGTAGTGGGATGAGGCCACCAACTGCTGCACTCTGCACTCACATGAGAGATGAATTGCTTCATTGGGACTTGTCCCTTCCTTTCATATGGGAATTTGTTTCCTCCTGAAGCCGTGACATAGCACTGCATGAAAAACAATCTGCAGGCCTGCTCTGAAGAAACACAAGGACAGAAAGTGGAAAGCACTCATACGCACGAGCCGCGAGGGCGGGCAGAGCAGGGGGTTCTCGTAGAACAACACGGCACATAACTGCTTCCGAGGTTGTCATATTATGTACCACCAGCTCCAGGATACAGATCCTGGAACTCACGAGACCATAGAAAGAATTGTGAAGGACGAGTAGCTCACCGGTAGAGCATTAGACTGCAGATCTGTTGGTAGGCGGTTCAATTCCGCCCTCGTCCTAATTCAATTTTGCTTCTCTATTGGTTTGTAGGTGGGGAATGGGTGTTTTCACTGAGTGGTGGTGCGTGGTTGTTTGTGTGTTGGTGTGCGGGCTCCCTGCGCGCTCAGCCAAAACGTGTCCCAGAAACCAGCTGCAGCAGACAAGGGCCGGCCCCAATGGTAGTGCATATTACTTGGTGTTGCATGGCAGTCACTCAGTTGGCCTTGACCTCGCGAGTGCTGCGTTGCCTTGCTGTGAGCACCAGGGCGGGGTGGCAACAAGAAAGAGGGAGGATTTACAGGGCCTCGGCCTCTGCCTTGAACGAGGGGTCGAACATCATGAGCTTCTGCAGCATGTTCGACGACGTCTTGTCCAGGCGCAGCGACATGCACCTCGCGCCCCTCTGCCCCGCCCGCGCCCCCGTGGGCCGCGCCCCCGTCGTCGCCGTCTCCTGCCTCTCCTCGGGCCTCCTCTCGACCGTCCTCATCGCCGCCGGCGCCTCCACAGACGCCACCCCCTGCGCGCGCGCTGCGCTGCTCTCGGCGGCGGCACTCCTGGCGGGGGACTGTGAGACGCG
Organism: Mastigamoeba balamuthi; assembly: GCA_902651635.1. Lineage (NCBI taxonomy): Eukaryota > Evosea > Mastigamoebida > Mastigamoebidae > Mastigamoeba > Mastigamoeba balamuthi. The sequence continues at coordinate 178,751 of CACRSC010000039.1, read as the reverse complement.
GGACTGCAGAGGGCTCAATTGAATCGGGCGTCTGCGCGGACCTCTCGCAGAACGCGAGGAACTCGGGGCGCGAGACGATGGTGCTGGCCCGCTGCTGCCTCGACGGCACGACGGGCGCGGGCTGCGGCCTGGACGCGCTGATCATCGCGTTGAACTTGGCCATCGCCGCTGCCCTCGACGAGCCGCTCTTGTCCTCCGCGGCCACGGGCGTTGTCGCCTTGACGATCGGCTGCTGCTGCTGCTGCTGCGCTGCATGTGTCTGCGGCTGGTGCGTCGTCTGTGCGACGGCGTGGTGCGGGGCGGGAGCTGCGATGTGCGCGGGGGCGGGCCGCTGCTGCTGCTCCTCCTCCCCGGGCTTATGGGGCAGCGCCGGGGGCTCCACGGCCGCGGCGGGCGACTTGGATGCCCTCCACGAGGGCGTCTTCTGGGCGACGCTCTTGAGGGGCTTGGGCTCCTCGGCCGCAGCAGGAGCAGCGGCGTGTACCCTCGGCGACGTCTTGATCTCGGGGGCCGACTCAGCGCGGGGGAGCTCCGCAGGGCCCCTGGGCGACGTCTTGAGCTCGGGGGCAGCCTCGGCAGCACGCGGCGACGTGCTCGCCTCGGGCCCTGCGCCGCTCTTCTGCGCCTCGAGGACCTTGCGGTCCATGAGCCCCGGGGCTGCCCTCAGCAGCACGGAAGCCCTCTTGCTGGCCTGCGGCTCGGCGTTCGCAGCCGAAGACGACTGTGCCTGCACTGGCGCCGGCGCCGGCGCCGGCGCGGCGGTAGCCTGGGCGACGGCCTTGTCCGTGAGACCCGGGGCCGCCCTCATGAGCACAGAGGCCCTCTTGCTGGCCTGTGGCTCACAGCCCGCAGGCGGCTGGGCTGGGGCTGGCGATGCCTGGGCCGGGGCCGGGGCTGCAGCAGCCACCTGCGCAGGGGCAGCAGCGACCTGGACGACGGCCTTGTCGGTGAGCCCCGGGGCCGCCCTCATAAGCACAGAGGCCCTCTTGTTTGCCTGCGGCTCGGCGCTCGCAGACGACGCCGCTGGCGCATGGACTGGCGCCGCCCCAGACACGTGCGCAGGCGCCGCAGTGGCCTGGACGACGGCCTTGTCAGTGAGCCCCGGGGCCGCCCGCATGAGCACAGAGGCCCTCTTGCTGGCCAGCGTCTCAGAGCTCGCAGGCGCAGGCTCGGGTGCCTGCGAGTGCGCAGGGGCGTCTGCCGCTGGCTTGTCTGCGAAGCAGGGCGCAGCCCTCATGAGCACAGAGGCCCTCTGCGAGGGCTGCTGCGGCTGCGGCCTGGGCTGCACAGACTCT
>CACRSC010000039.1:157835-172469 GCA_902651635.1 Mastigamoeba balamuthi | reverse complement strand
GCCGAGGCCGTGCAGATCGCGCCCAGCGGGCTGAACAGGCAGCCGTGGCGCGTGGTGCGCGAGAGCGACGGCGTGTGGCACTTCTTCGCGGTGCCGGGCGCCGTGGCCGTCTACGCCCTCCTGGCATCCAACGACTGCGGCATCGCTGCCTGCCACTGGGAGCAGACCCTCGCCTCCCACGGCCTCAGGGGCTCCTGGAAGGTCCTCGCCCCCGCCGACGTCGCCGTGGCCAAGCCCTCCCCCGACTGCGTCTACAAGTTCTCGTGGGTCTCCCTGTGAGCGATGAGGGGCCGCACGCCAGTCACAGTCACAGTCACATGGCATCCTCGCGAGACACGTGACCGCGTTGTCCCCGCGTAATCCTCTGCACCGCCAACAGCCAGTCATCCACTGTAACGAAAACGGCTATACACGTCATTTATCCGAACCAAATTAGTCTTTTCTCCTCTTCTGAAAGAAGGTTCCGACGAAGGCCACAACAGCGATTCTGTGGCGGATGCCGCGTGTGACGATGCGAGCCGAGCAGCTTGTGGTGTACGACGAATCGGGGCACTCGCACTCGGCATGGCCCACCTGCCGGTTTTTCGGTCTGGTTGGAATGTTCATGCAAATATCGTTCTTTGCGAGAGCACTCTGATCGAACCACTTTCGGGTCTTGATTGAGCACTGATGAGCACACGCTTCAAAGAATGAGCTCGAAGAAAAATGCACAGCGGATGGAGTGCCCAATCAGCAAGCACTCTGCGCATTACACAATCTGAGATGGCACACCAGGAACAGCCCTCGCAGATGAAAGAAACCCATTCTTCATTTTGTCCCTTTTGTTGCGCTTACCGGTGCCCCTTTGTCCTCTGGCTGGTGGGGCACCCACATTCCATAGAACATCAAGCAGGCGTCATCTCCCTCTAAATCTGCATGGCCGTTTTATCTTGCAAGTCATAATTCAATAATCTCACACATCGGCAATGAGGGCTGCACTTTTCGTCGCTGTCACCCTTATGGTGGCTTCTGTGTCGGCCATCCGCCTGCACCAGAATACCTGGAGGATTGATTCACGGTCCGAGAACTCTGGCAAGCTGCGTGGAGCAGGGACCATACAGTGGTTCGAGCAGCGTCTCGACCAGGTCTGGATCTTAGTTCGCTCGCATCGTCCGTGCCCTGACACCCGTCGTCGCTTTCTGTGCAGTTCGACCCCGCAAACTCCCGCACCATCAAGCTGCGGTACCTCGTCAACGAGACCTATTGGGGCGGACGTGCGTCCAATAGCAATCCATTTGCCCGAAAAGTTCAGGCACTCACTTTTCAACATAATGCTCTCTCTATGGCAGCTGGCTACCCCGTCTTCGTGTGGCTGGGCGGAGAGAGTGCGATGAGCCTTTGGGAGCTCGGTGGCTACTATGTCGTCAATGAGTACGCGCAGCGCTATCGTGGACTGATGGTTGCCATCGAGCACCGCTTCTACGGTCAGAGCATGCCGGAGGGCGGCCTCACGATCGAGAACCTGCACTACCTAAACTCCCACCAGGCCATCGCAGACTACGCTGTTCGTGCTGCCTCATCTTTGTTTTTGTCGTGTCGGTAGACCAAGACAGAGTCACTTGAATCAAGTCCTCCCAGTGCCATCTGTTGCACTCTCATGTGTCACGCACAGTCGTTCATCGACTTCGTGGTCACCAGCAAGAAGGCGAGCGCCAGCAAGGTCGTGACGTTGGGTGGCTCGTACAGCGGCTCTCTGAGCGCGTGGATGCGGCAGAAGTACCCCAACCTCGTGCACGCCGCCGTCGCCAGCAGCGCCCCCGTGCTCACCCAGGTCGACATGCCCGAGTACCTCCACGTCGTCGAGCAGTCCCTCGGCACCCGCTGCACCGCCCGCGTCAGGGACGCTTATCAGAAGATCACAGCGCTCCTCCAGACTGCAGCTGGCCGCGCGGATCTGCAGACAGGGTATTCGACATGCGACCCCATCTCGACAGCGAGGTTCGACCAGGCCACCTTCCTCGAGTCCGTCTCCTACCCACTGAGCGGAACGGTGCAGTACAACCTCGAGCAGTACATAACCATTGACAGGATCTGCGACATCCTGATCAACAGTGACCCCGACGCCGACAAGGCCATGCGCAACCTTCACAAGTTCTACAACAAGATCAACAACAACACGTGCATCGACTCGACCTACATCTCGCAGATTATCGAGCTCAACTCGACCGACCCCGCGGATTCCAACGCCGCCATGCGCTCGTGGACCTGGCAGACCTGCGTTGGTACAATCAAGCTCAATTCTCTAACACTCCTGAAAACACAATTCCGAATTAAAGTCGATTCTAACGTACAATTGTCAACCCGCCCGATCGGGTTGAGTACAGAGTTTGGGTACTACCAAACTGCGGAGGGTGACACCGCGTTCAGCCATCTTATTGACCTCGATTGGTCGCTTTCCATGTGCAAGGACCTGTATGGAGTTGATCAATTGAGCGTCTTCTCCAACATTGACAAGACCAACACGCTCTACGGGGGACGCAACATCGCGTGCGTATTCCCACCAGTTGGCATTGCGCGAGCAAATTCTTATTGGATTGGGTGCTATCATGGCAGGGCATCGAGGGTTGTGCTTCCCAATGGGTCGGTCGACCCGTGGCACTCGCTGGGCGTGACAAGTACCACAGATCCCAACCTGCACCCCGTGTTCATGCAGGGAACGGCCCACTGTGCTGACGTCGTGAAATCCAAGCCATCTGACCTCGAGAGCCTGACCAAAGGACGGGCCCAGATTGTCGCCCTGCTTGACCAGTGGCTGAGCAATTAAAAGAGTTTTAGCGCTCTTCTCCTTGAGCTGACAGCACCATTGTTCACCACAGCACCAAGTCAATTGAACATAGCAGCGACAACACATGGTGAACCGTGAAAGATGCAATCGAGTGATAACTCCATTTTCATATGGTGGCCCGCTAATTGACAACTAAGCGGGACGTCAAACGGCGAGAGCTCGCCACAGCGTGGTCGGCACGAAGAGGTACTTCCGGAAGTCCTGAAGTCACTCACTCCAGGCCATCTCAGACAATGCCGCCCACCGATTTCTGATTCTATTCTTTAATGTGATAGTGTTATCTTCGATTATGTCCCTCATCAATCAAATTCCTTGAAATTCATCCTGCTGCCGGTACGCAGTTGTTCATCGTTTTTGTGCTTGAAAGCAAGAAGACGAACACAAGAAAGGTCGCGATGGGGGGCTCTTACAGCAGCTCTTTGAGTGTAGGCCGCCGCCCTGTGCTCACCCAGGTCGAAATACCCGAGGACCTTCACGTCGAGCAGTCACTCAGTGCATGCTGCATCGCCCGCGTCAGGGACGCTTACCAGAAGATCTCTGCATTGCTTCCAGAAGCAGCCGGCCGCGCAACTGAAGCGTGGTGAAGAGTGTCCATAGTGATCTTATCGTGCCACTTTGGGGCTGCATTTGAGTGAGTGGTCCTGGACGGGGTGTGCATGGGCCTGTGCACATGCGGCTGGGGAGTTCCTTCAATGGCGCCCTCCCATAAGGCTACCACGACCCAACCCTATGGGTTCTTCTCAGGCGGCAGTTCTTTTGGTATGGCTGGTGAGCACTGCTGTAAAAATAACAGAATTCTACAGTTGTGCAATACAGTCACCACATGAATACCAGTATGGTGCTGCGTGGGTGCTCTCTCTTCGTTTGCAGCTGTGTTGCTGGGCAAACAAATTGGACCTCTGGCCATGAGGCAGCGCTACCCAGCATGCTCTGGTTCACTCAGGCTTCCTCCTTGACATGCAGCCGTCAACTCCAACGGCTAAAGCAAGTCACACTCTTGGGAAGGAGTATCGCTTTTCGTGTGCATGAGGCCGCAGCGTCATTCACACCTTTTGTTCAAAGTTGCCTAATTTGTAATTTGTCCATCCCAAAAGGGAGATTTCCGTTGTCTAGTATACAACATCCATCGGTGTGAATGCCGATAGGATTCAAGGGCGGGCGTGACGACACAGGAAGAAGGTGGTTGATGGGGCATTATTTTTCTCGGCATCTCACCTGACAGTGCCTGCCAGTTGTTCCGTCTGATTGGAAACAAATGACGGTATAATGTCAGAGTCATTGCTTTTTCCTGCAGCGATTTTTTATGTTTACTGCAATAGATGAACAACCGCCACGCTGATACACAATATCCACTGAAATGCTCGAGGGATAATCAGGATTCTTTCTCCCTTCTCCCTTGTAGGGTAGGCCTCGCAGTCAGAGCGCTTCTACTCGATTATACTTGTTTATTCCCGTACTTTGAACATACTCCCTCATAAGGGGAAAGGAAATCATGATGTTTTGTTTTTCATGTCTGAGTCAGCACGACCGTTTTCGGTTTAGAGGCCATTCAAAAATCTTACAGTGTCACACACATCTCACACATTGGCGATGAGGACGGTGCTGCTTGTGGTTGTCACCCTTCTGGTGGCTTCCGTGTCGTCCATACGTCTGCACCAGAAGACATGGAGGATTGATTCGCGGTCCGACAACTCTGGCAAGCTGCGTGGCGCTGGGATCACGCAGTGGTTCGAGCAGCGCCTCGACCAGGTGAGGAGCCCACAAGCACTCATTCAGTTGTCCATGAACTGACATCCCTCGTCTCCGTTCGTTGTGCAGTTCGATCCTGCAAACCCCCGCACCATCAAGCTGCGCTACCTCGTCAACGAGACCTTTTGGGGCGGTCGTGCGTCCATCAACTGGCCATAACCCCCAAATCGGCCAGCAATTATCTCATGAACTGAATTATCTCCTGCATGGCAGCTGGCTTCCCCGTCTTCGTGTGGCTGGGAGGAGAGAGTGCAATGAGCCCTCGTGAGCTCGGTGGCTACTTCATCGTCAACGAGTACGCGCAGCGCTACCGCGGGCTCATGGTGGCCATCGAGCACCGCTTCTACGGCGACAGCATGCCCGAGGGCGGCCTCACGATCGAGAACCTGCGCTACCTCAACTCACTGCAGGCCATCGCAGACTACGCCGTGCATCGGTTTCCGTGTTTGCTTTTTTCTCTTTCGTGGTTTCTGTTGTTTCCTGTCTCATTGCCTTCTTCACTGACGCGATACACGTGCAGTCGTTCATTGACTTTGTGGTGACGAGCAAGAAGGCGAGCGCCAGCAAGGTCGTTACAGTGGGTGGCTCGTACAGCGGCTCTCTGAGCGCGTGGATGCGGCAGAAGTACCCCAACCTCGTGCACGCCGCCGTCGCCAGCAGCGCCCCCGTGCTCGCCCAGGTCGACATGCCCGAGTACCTCCACGTCGTCGAGCAGTCCCTCGGCGCCCGCTGCACCGCACGCGTCAGGGACGCTTATCAGAAGATCACGGAGCTCCTCCAGACTGCAGCTGGCCGCGCGGATCTGCAGACTGGGTATTCGACCTGCGACCCCATCTCGACAGCGAGGTTCGACCAGGCCACCTTCCTCGAGTCTGTCTCGGGACCGCTTGCTGAGGCAGTGCAGTACAACCTCGAGGAGCTCAATATATCCATCGACAAGGTGTGCGACATCCTGATCAACAGTGACCCCGACGCAGACAAGGCCATGCGCAACCTGATCAAGTTCTTCAGGGACCTGAGAAACTTCACGTGCATCGACTCGACCTACGCCTCACAGATCAGCGAGCTCAACTCGACCGACCCCTCGGACTCGAACGCCGCGATGCGCTCATGGCTCTGGCAGACCTGCGTCGGTGCGCCCAATTGTGTAAAATCTCGTGGCTGCTGTGACAGTCGTTTTCTTCCGTGTTCTCACTTGCCCTGATCGGAGTGCAGAGTTTGGGTACTACCAGACTGCGGAGGGTGACACCGCGTTCAGCCACCTCATGGACCTCGACTGGTCGCTTTCCCTGTGCAAGGACCTGTACGGCGTTGATCGGTCGAGCGTCTTCGCCAACATCGACAAGACCAACACGTTCTACGGCGGTCGCAACATCGCGTGCGCTCCATTTCCGAATTGTTGGCACTGAATGTGCTGTTTCTTATCGGTTGGGTATTTCCATGACAGGACCACGAGGGTTGTGCTTCCCAATGGTTCGGTCGACCCGTGGCACACGCTGGGCGTGACGGCGACGTCGGATCACAACTTGCACCCCGTGTTCATCAAGGGCACTGCCCACTGTGCCGACATTATGAGCTCCAAGCCAACAGACCCCAAGGCTCTGATCAAAGCCCGCACCAAGATTTTCGCTCTGCTCGACAAGTTGCTGGGCTATTGATCGAGTGAAGGCTGACACACGGTTCCGATGGACCAAAGTTCACCAAAGCATCAGTCAATTGGAAATAGAAAAGTCCCTTGGTGAACTCAGACGAGCAGTGGACAAACAAACTTCTCGACACCTGGCCTCACACACTGCGCCCCTCAGGGGACCCGAGTGTGAGAACAACAAAGCACTGCGTTCTCGAGCACCTGCGAGGAGGCAGAGCATGCAGACTCCATACTGCTGCGGGACGCTGGCAGACCTCGCGGAAGAAGCGACGGCGTGGAGGTAGTCGTCCATGGCACCGCACACGCCGTGCCCCCACGAGGCGTGAGGCCACGAACCTCTCTGCGGGCGCCCATGTACGCCTCAGCCAGCTCCACCGCTGTCTCCTGCTCCAGGCGCCTGTGTAGGCCCGGCCGCAGAGAACCTCGGCAGCGCCCCGGCCCCGGTGCATGTGTTCGAGTGAAAGCGAAGAGAGGACCTGCGCTCCGACTGACTCCTAGGGTCTCCGAGGTCGTCCAGGCCTCACTGAGAGGCATTCAGCAAGTGTATCACCGGGCCAGGCGTAGCAGATCAACTTCGAGACCTCCAAGTGAAGCCGCCAGGCGCAGAGCCAGCACTGTGTTGGTCCTTGTGCAGCAGCACCGGGCACACGGCCTGGCCTCGAAGGTAGTGTCTTTGTACCTGCTGTCAGGAGCCCACACAGCCATCTGGGGGCCAACAGCCCACCAAGCACATGATGAATGGCATAGGGCAATGGGCTCAAGGATACACCACTCAGCATTGACTCGCTCTGTGGCGAACCTATGGCAGTGAAGCGCAGACTGTCCAATGCGGACATAGGCGTATTTGCCCCGGATAGCGTCACACTGGCAGCAGGCCCAAATTGGTGGTATGAAGGATGTGAACGGGGCTAGTGCGACTGGTGCGCCTGTCTACAGTATGTCATATGTTGGTGTAGCATGCAAGCATCTGTCAGTTGCTATGGCCGTGCATTAGCTAGGCTTCTGCCGAACTGCGGAGGGAGCACCACGTTATCAGCTACTACGCCCCTGCCAATGGCTCAGTGGTCACATTCACGGATCGCAGGGCGATCATCAAAAATATAATGCGAGCCATGATGGTAGGTAGACCCCTGGGCCCAGGTGCATGCCGAAGCAGCTAGACAGAACATGTTCTATCCCGGCGAGCAGTGGAGAATAAAAAACTGAACTCGTAGACTTGTCTCAGATCACCCACATTGTCAGCAGTAATCTCCGCCTTTCGAGAACTAGGCATACAACATAGCACATACCCACATGCAGACCACAGAGTCATTTATCGTCCTTGAATAACTCCCAATCAAGGAGAAATGATGTCAGGGTCCCAGGGTACCCAGAGCCGTGATCAACCCACATGATAGATCTCTAGAATCAACCCTGGCACACTGGTTACTCACCCCACACATGGCAGACAACTGGAAGGAGGGCCAGAGCCACAGGTGGTGAGCGGGAATTCTTCAGAAAAAAGTGATAAGGCGGACCCCCGCCACCTTATTGCTAGCTTTCTGCCGCCGGTATATGCATTTTTGGGGTTTTCCCACTCGAATTGTGCCTCTTTGAGGTTCTTGATCATTCTTCTTTCGATAACCCCTTTCTATCATAAATAATCAAGAATAATTGCTCATAAAATGTCGGAAAATGTGGAATTAAAAGTGAGAAATGCTGGAAAGAAAAGAACTGCCCACCCCACCAATGCAACTGGACCAGACAGACTTGCACTGACATGAAGTTGTATTGCTACATTCTTGAAGCCTGGAAGGAGGGTAAGGCTTCACAAGCAGTGCCACCTGAGGACGAGGACTATCAGCCTGAGATCGAGAGACTTGTTATCTGTTGATCAACGGATAACATTACCTATTATTTTATAGATTCATCACGAGAAAGAGCCAATGATCTGTGCAATGAGGAGCACAACTCTCTGGAAAGCCAGACCTCACAGACGAGGTAGAACCAATGTGTTTCTCACTTTTACCACTCTGACAGGAACACACTCGTCTGACAGAAGACCTCCAAGTGCACATTGCTGCTCGTGTCACTGAGTAGCAAGAGTATCACAATCTGCTTCTGCAAATGAAGCAGGAAGATAACCGTGTGGTAAAGATCATCAAGAATTACTCCAAGTTTGAATCCCAAGAAAATCGAGACCCAGATACTGTCTTACAGTGTTCCAAACTTACTGTTCTTCAGGACTTAATTGTGACTATTTACTCAGCCTTCAGGGACAAGGATGAAGAGATTACTCGGACCTATGTGCATCTGTTTCTGGCCTGTCAATCAGTCCATGATAGTGCCTCTCAGGTTGCAGCTCATGGAATGCTCTTTGATCTTCCAAAGCTTCAGGGTTTCTCCGAGATCTACATCTTCTCAGATGAAGGTAGTATGCTCCCCTCATCCCACCTCATCCTCCTCACACCACAACCAATCAGCTCATTTAACCGACGACAGCGAGGGTGCGCCTGCTCAAGATGTGCATCAGGTCGTCCTCTTTGATGCCAGCCGTGGATGCAGCATGGGCGCGGACGTGGTGGGCATGGAGGAGAGAGCGAAAGCAGTCGTGTACGTGGAACAGCCGGTGGCCATGGCCGCGGTCGTGGTGCTGGATAACAGAATAAGATTGGCTCTTCCACTTTTTCCTTGGGGTTTGCGGGTATCCGATTTCCCTGTGAAAATCCGGAGCGAAAACCCGAGCATGGTCAGAAAAAACGGGCGAGGATTAGAAATCGGTTTCCTAAAGACTATCCTTGGATTTCCTGGCCATGTGACATGCAGCCGTCGCCTCCAAACAAATGACATGCAGTGTTGGAAACAAATGACGGTGGAAAAGCCAGAGTCACTGCATTTTCCTGCTGTGATATTCTGTTGACCGCAATAGGTGTGCAACCGCCACGTTGATGATGCACAACATCCATATCCACTGAGATGAACCTTTACAAATGAGTTCTTTGAACATACTCCCGCACAAGGGGTATGGAAAATCAGGCATTTTTCGTAAGTCGTATCAAAGTCGGCGCGACCGTTTACGGTTTAGAGGCCATTCAAAAATCTTACAGTGTCACACACATCTCACACATTGGCGATGAGGACGGTGCTGCTTGTGGTTGTCATCCTTCTGGTGGCTTCCGTGTCGTCCATACGTCTGCACCAGAAGACATGGAGGATCGATTCGCGGTCCGACAACTCTGGCAAGCTGCGTGGCGCTGGGATCATGCAGTGGTTCGAGCAGCGCCTCGACCAGGTGAGGAGCCCACAAGCACTCATTCAGTTGTCCATGAACTGACATCCCTCGTCACCGTTCATTGCGCAGTTCGATCCTGCAAACCCCCGCACCATCAAGCTGCGCTACCTCGTCAACGAGACCTTTTGGGGCGGTCGTGCGTCAAATTGCAATCCAATTGCCTGAAACGTGCACGTCCCACTCGCTAATTGACTATGTTCTCCGCGTGGCAGCTGGCTTCCCCGTCTTCGTCTGGCTGGGAGGAGAGAGTGCAATGAGCCCCTGGGAGCTCAGTGGCTACTACGTCATCAACGAGTACGCGCAGCGCTACCGCGGGCTCATGGTGGCCATCGAGCACCGCTTCTACGGCGACAGCATGCCCGAGGGCGGCCTCACGATCGAGAATATGCGGTTCCTCAACTCACTGCAGGCCATCGCAGACTACGCCGTGCGTATGTTTCCGTGTCTGATATTTCTATTTCACTGTGCCCACCCGGCGACTGGGTTTAGTCAACTGAGCCGTCTCGTTGCCTTCGCACACTGACTTGACACCCACGCAGTCGTTCATCGACTATGTGCTCGCGAGCATGAAGACGAACGCCAGCAAGGTCGTGACGGTGGGAGGCTCGTACAGCGGCTCGCTGAGCGCGTGGATGCGGCAGAAGTACCCCAACCTCGTGCACGCCGCCGTCGCCAGCAGCGCCCCCGTGCTCGCCCAGGTCGACATGCCCGAGTACCTCCACGTCGTCGAGCAGTCCCTCGGCGCCCGCTGCACCGCCCGCGTCAGGGACGCTTATCAGAAGATCACGGCACATCTGCAGACCGCCGCTGGCCGCGCAGAGCTGGAGAGCGGGTATTCGACCTGCGACCCCATCTCGACAGCGAGGTTCGACCAGGCCACCTTCCTCGAGTCCGTCTCGGGACCGCTGACCGAGGCAGTGCAGTACAACCTCGAGATGTCCAGCATATCCATCGACAAGGTGTGCGACATCCTGATCAACAGTGACCCCGACGCCGACAAGGCCATGCGCAACCTGCAGAAGTACTACAACGAGATCAACAACGCCTCGTGCCTCGACTCGACCTACGCCTCGCAGATCGTCGAGCTCAACTCGACCGACCCCTTGGATTCGAACGCCGCGATGCGCTCATGGCTCTGGCAGACCTGCGTCGGTGCGTTCATACTTTATATTCCAGGGTGTATGAGTTTGTTGGAATTGTAATTCGACAACTTACTAGATAAGTGTAGAGTTTGGGTACTACCAGACTGCTGAGGGTGACACCGCGTTCAGCCACCTCATTGACCTCGACTCGTCGCTCTCCCTGTGCAAGGACCTGTACGGCGTTGATCGGTCGAGCGTCTTCGCCAACATCGACAAGACCAACACGTTCTACGGTGGCCGCAACATCGCGTGCGCTCTTTTCCACAGACTAGACACATTAAATTGCTGTATCTGATTGGCAATATTCATGACAGGACCTCGAGGGTTGTGCTGCCCAATGGCTCGGTCGACCCGTGGCACACGCTGGGCGTGACGGCGACGTCGGATCACAACTTGCACCCCGTGTTCATCAAGGGCACTGCCCACTGTGCTGACATCATGAGCTCCAAGTCAACGGATCCGAAGGCTCTGATCCAAGCCCGCACCAAGATAATCGCCCTGCTCGACAAGTGGCTGGGCTATTGATCGAGTGAAGGCCGACACACGGTTCCGATGGACCAAAGTTCACCAAAGCACCAGTCAATTGGAAATAGAATAGTCCTTTGGTGAACTCAGATATCACGGTCTGAAGATTCCTTCACGTGAGTAGAATTTAGCTCTCTTACCTGTTATGTACAGGTGGAAGAACTAACTTCCCCTTGCCCCTCGGGACTCCGAATCTTCCTGGTATCACGCAGGGCAAGAGGTCGCTGGACCAAGCCCTGAAGCAGTCTGAGGGCCAGAGCATCGCCAATACCGAGGTCTAGGGAGTTTGAAGTGGATGGCTCTCCATGGGGACCGGAGGTGCTTGCTACTGGGCGTTGACTGGGCAGAAGTAGGAGGACTCCGCCCTGTTCTATCTACATCTGTCCTCACATTCCTCAACTCAGAGCTATTGAATTTTTTGGCTCCTCTCCTCACATTATCTGCATAGAATAATCGGATAGAACCATGCTTCTGGGTGCATCTTCATTTTGTAGAGGTATGAGTTGATGACTTGATTGAAGAGCATGTATGACAGAGGATCTCCCTAATAGACACCCAACTAATGGTGACCAGGCCATGCACTGTGCGGGCTCTGGCCTTGGTCTTAGCAGAAAGATGATGTTGTTGATCGTGTTTTCCTGACATGGTGGCTATTTCCTTCCAATACAATATGATCAGAGAGTAGACAAGTCTCATTCATTTTCTTCTAATATTGAGCTCATCATTGCTGATTGCCTCATATTTGAATAAAGACTGAAGAATTGCAGTGCATAGATTATGGTTCATGGTTCAAGGTTTATGGCTCACGTACTTGGAACTCGTTGTTTTGGGGAATTGGAGCATTCAGGAATCTGGCAGGAAGAGTACTATGCTTTGATCCAAAAGAACAGAGTGGCTACTGGAACTGAGAGACTCGTGTAGAGAACAGTGTAGTACCCTGAGCCTTCTGATGATTCCAGGAGTTTAAGAAATTGATTACAAGAACTTACTACTGAGTTCCTCACATTCTGTTGGAAGATGAATGGACTTAAGATGACTCAGGGTTCCTGCATTGTGGCTTCAGAGACAACAGTCTTGTGGGCAAGGTGCAGACCACCAGAGTCTTCAAACTCTCAAGGTTTTTGTGCATGGGTCCGACCTGCAGTAAGCAATCTGAGAGTGCATGGTTTCTTTTGCAAGAAGCTGCCACCATTGTGTTATGGAAAAACGGAAACATCTCTGTTTTCAGACCGTGTAGTGATTCTGTTTTGGGTGTTCAGCACTGTTGGTGCTATTGAAAAGTGAGAGGACCACAAAGACAAGACAAGATATATGAAGAGCATTCTGCAATGTGGTCATAGCAATGCATACAAGGAAGAGAATGTCATTGAAATGAACTACCAGGGTCAACTTGCATACTAGAGCTCTTCTTTTTTCGTTTCATTCCCGGATTCCCCCATTTTCCCAAGTGATTTAAGCACGTGGGCTTTTTTGACTGTTGAAAATGTTAGAGGGACTTTGACTGTGCTGTTCTGTGAGGTGTTGAAGATGCGATTTTTCTGGATTTGAGTATAGTGAAAGGTTGCGATTATTTTCGTAAAGAAATGACATCATTTAACACTTAAGGGTAAAATTTGAGTATTGCACCTATTTTTGAGACATAGATGTTACTTCCTGGTTTCTTGGCCTACAACCATTCCTCTTCCCCTCAGTAGTATCTCATTAACAAATTATGATCAAACCTGTTATTCCAGGAATTTCATATACTGATCCATCTTTCTGTGCTCATACTTGCTCAGGAAATCAACACTACAGCAGAGTGCACTCCTGGGTCAAAAAGAAAAGAAAGGAACTATTTCCAGTTCCAATGTGCACACATAAATTAATTCAGATTAATATTAAGCAAATATTTACCTTCCTTATGACCTTATAATTAGGAATGGTGCAATGAGTAGCAAGGCCTTGCAGAGCACAGTAACAGGAACTATGCAGATCCCAGGGCCGAGGACGTGAAGTCCAGCCCCAGAGTCGGCAGATACTGCGAGATCATTTTGAGATATCAACGAAGATATTCGCAACCAATTGATCGGCAATGTGACGTATGAATAATGTGTAGAGGACGCAATAATTCAATCAGTTGCCGAGTCCATACAGTTACGACAAATAGATCCCATTGGAAGAAAAACGAGAATTCCGAGTAATTGATTGTTCTTTGATTTGTGATACAAAAGCACTTGCGGTGTGTAGCGCAGCCTGCCTCCCACGATCATGATGGCCCTCCTTTCATTGAGTGCTCATGTCCGGCTTGCGCCATGCATACAAGCACGCGGTGAGACAGAGGACCGCCCCGAGCTATACAGTGGGATCGAACCTCACCCACACGTGCGAGCCGTGTGTGCAGGAAAAAAGCGGGATCCCAGTGCACCTTTGTTGCAGGCGACGCGTCGTCCAAGGCTACAGTGGGGTGGATCTCTGTGTGTAGTTTTGGCTCATTCGGTTGCTACCTGCCCGGCGATGCTCACGCGCACGACACTCGCGCTCCTCGCCGCCGCCCTGCTCTCTGCCTCGGCGGCGCCCCTGCACCCGGACGTCTACCTCAACGGCACGGAGCTCATCGCCAGCCGGGGCTTCCGGGGTGCGCACCCGCCTGATGTGCTGCTCGACGACGAGGAGCACAGTAGTCGTTGCTCACTGGGGACATTCACCCCCACCGCCCCCAGCCGAGGAGCACGACGTCACCACCAGCGACGGCTACATCCTCAAGCTCTTCCGCATCCCGTGCTCGAGGCGAGTGCCTGGGCGATCCCCCTCGCCCGCTCCCCCCCCGCCCTTTTTCGCTCTCTGGCTCACGCGGAAGAGGCGCTTCTATTTCGGACGCGCACCCGAACAGGAACGGCAAGTGCGGAGGCCCCCCGGTGCTCGTGGTCCACGCCCTGGTCTGCTCGGCAGACGAGTTCCTCCTCGACGGCGCCGAGCAGAGCCTCGGCTACGTCCTGGCAGACGCTGGCTTTGACGTGCGTTTGTTTCTGCTCGCCCCTTCTGTACCGCCGCGTTTTTCTCGGTGATGTCACATGTCACTGACACGTCACGCGCGATCCCCTCGGCCCTCCTCCGTAGGTGTGGCTCGCCAACAAGAGGGGCAACACGTACAGCAAGCGGCACACGAGGCTGAGCACCAGCAGCACCGAGTTCTGGGACTACAGCTGGGATGAGGTTCGCACGAGACGCGTGGATGACGTAACCGGTGCGAGAGCGTTGCGGGCTGACAACGGGCGTGTGCGCGCAGGTGGGGCTCATCGACATACCCGAGCAGATCGACTACATCCTGGCCCAGACGGGGTACAAGACGCTCGGGTACGTCGGGCACTCGGAGGGCACCACCGCGGGCTTCGTCGCCGCCTCGCAGCCCGGCGTCGGCCCCAAGATCAACGCCCTGGGCATGCTCGCCCCCATCGCCAACATGACCGAGCTGGGCAACCTCGAAGTCCTCAAGGTC
>CACRSC010000039.1:106633-138796 GCA_902651635.1 Mastigamoeba balamuthi | reverse complement strand
TGTATTCTTCAGGTATTTCTCTTCATGGTACTGTTTTAACGATGTTCTTAATTCAGTTTCATACATTTCACCACACACACAAATCACTGGTAACATTGCAATTTTAACAAAATTGTAATAAAAAACAATGATTTTTCTGCTGTTCAATTTGGTTCAAATATATTGTTGTTTTAAAACGACATTCTCAGTTTTTCCATTTTCAAAATGTCGTTTTAAAACGACTTTTTTTTTCATACTTAGTTTTTTCAATGAAACTGGTAAAATGGTACGTTTGGCTGCAAAGACATATACCACCAGCACATAGCATGTGCTGCCAGCACAGTATGTGCTGGTGAAAAACACTGCTGACATAACTGCCCTTGTTCCAGGCCCCAGTTCTCAGGCCTGCCCATGCAGAATTGTGTGATTTTGTACATACTCGCACATGAGCCTCCTGCTCGTGTTGTGAAGCACAGCCAATTCCGAGCTTACTTCACAATGCACATCATGTTTTTCCAGAGACGAAAACCATCAGCAGATAAAATCCCCATAGTCAATGCTAAGTCATTCTTCAACATGAAGCACCATGATGTTAATGACTGCAGCAATGAGCATTCTGTTGCAGATCAAGGGCTGAATGATGAAATTCAGTGAACATGATCCTTGCAGCAATCATCCTGTGCTTCTCTTCATCGATGTAGCACAGCACTGAGTCCAGCTGCACCTTTATTACATACTGGCTGTCTACAGGCCATGTGTTCTAACTGTGAACAACTCCCTGTACCAGCACACAAGGTCCTATGGGAATCTCCTGTCCCACCTGAACCAAGTGCCATCATAGTTTTGGCACTCTGCGATGTCATTTGGGCCTTCCAGACCTGACATTGTTCACAAAGAATGTGTTCGACTTCACTGTAAGGGAAAATGCCTGGAGCAGTGTCATTGGTCGTCCCATATGAGTTTCTTGCTGAATTTGTTGATTGTGCAGACCATCAATGAACAACTTTACTGCAGTTGCCTCAATCACTGTTTCCTGACCCTGGTCTTCATACCACTACATGAAGTCCTGGGCATAACATAGTACTGAAACGCCCTTGGCCTGCTGGCTCTGCATGAGGTACACCAGTGCATCTGGTGGAAATGGAAGAAAGATCACCCTCAAGTCCTTAATCATCTTGGAAAACTCAGTCATATTCCTCTTAAATGATAGAATGAAATATCAGAACAAGTAAGGATGCTGATCCTTTGCAATGTAGAGCCATTACCATAACAGCCTCCTTGTTCGGCCAGCCAAACATGTCTTTTACATGGTCATTTCTGAGATGAATGTCCTGACAGCAGTCTCCCCAAAGAAGTCCGGGAGCTCGACCTTAGCCCCATGAGGAAACCTGCTGCTCTGATCAGAATCAACTGACTGGGGTGCAGCAATCTGCACCGATGGAACCATGGCAGGCCCCGTTTCTTTGGTGGCTCTGCTGCCGATGCACTCGGGGTTGTGCGAGACATTGATTTCACAGCCCGCGGTTCGTGCACATGATGGGCTCTTCTTGGTCGTGGATCGCTTGGCTTGCACCGCCGATCTTATCCTGACGATGCCCACTAATACACTAATAGGAACGCCTTCGCAGGTCTTCTCCAGGCCGTCGTGGATGCAGGCATGGTGTCCTCGTCGAGAACATGCACAGGAAATGCGGATTCGTGTCCGGCTCAATTAGGGAGACACAAGTTCCAAACAGTTTTGGTATAGATTTTCTCGCAATCCGGGTCAGATTTCTCACGTGTGATTCGCAGGAGAAGATACGCGAATCAGATTGTCATTTTAGTGTTGCCTGCGGAGATGGCGGACGACCCGTCGTTCGCCTCGCTGACCGCGAACATCCACACGGCCAACGAGAGCTGGAAGCGCTTTGCCGACTTTATCGAGCGCTACAACAGCCACGCGAGCGCCTTCAACACGAGCATGGGCCGCCCCGCCGAACGTGAGCTGCAAGATACACAAATCTCGCAAATCTCCCCCGCGGTCCGCGCAACCCAGCCAGCCAACTGGGGCGCCGCGGCACAGAGGACGAGTGGAACAAGCTCTACGCGCTGCTGTCCGACGCCAAGACCGTGATCCACAGCGTCGAGACGGCGCTGCAGACCACCATCGACGACCTCGAGAGGTAGCCCCCGGCCGAAGAATCAGCTGATTCCGCGCAGATTCCCGCGCAAATCTCACCCCGCGAAATATCCTGATTCCGAATCCCGGAAATCTGGCGTACATAACCGCCTGTTGCCCGCCCCGCTTGCAGCCGCGCGGGCTGCCTTCCCGCCCCGCCGCAGCCGCCGGCACCAGTGCCCTGCAGCACGCCCTCGACGGCGGCGTCGTTCACGCCCATCCCGCTGCCAGCGGCGCTGCAGCAGCCGACGTACGCGTCGATGCTGGCGAACCCGCACATCGCGCAGGCGGTGGCGCTGGGCATGCCCCTCGACACGCGCAGGAGCCCCGCCCAGCCCACCCCCAGCCCCCCGCAGGCCTCGCCCAGCCCGCCCCAGGCCTCGCCCGAGCACGGCACGACGCCGCCTGCTGCCCCGCACCGCCACATGGCGTACCACTGCGCCCCGCAGCAGCAGCAACAGCAGCAGCAGCTCTGCGCGGCCTCCACGTCGCCCCCGGTGGCCCAGGCGCTGCAGTGCGCGCCCTCGCCGGTGCCCGTGGTGCCCGTGGTGACCGCCGGGGCCCCGCAGGCGGCGCCGCACCACAAGAGGAGGCGGACGGCGGACGGGAGCAGCCCCGTGATCGGCCCCAAGGTCGGCGGGCTGCTATTCAATTGATTTTCCGGGGGCCCGCTGTTTTTTAAATTCCCCGTTGCCAACGCGACGCGTGCGTTGTACGGGACCCCCCGCTGCACAGAGGAGCGGGAGCGCGGCGATCAACGCGGCGGCGACGAGGGTGATACCGCCGGGGCAGAAGGCGGCGGCGGTGCAGTGCGACGAGAACGGCGAGCGCAACTGGGTGTACGTCGCCGTGGGCGAGTTCTCGCGCACAGAGGGCAAGTACTGGGTCACCGATCTCGACAACAACACCAAGTTCCAGGTGCGCTCCCCCCGTCTCGTTTGTGCACCATTTGGAATCGCACTCGGCGAGCCAATTGAAACGGGCCCTCTGCGGTACATTCACTCGGGTTACTCAGTCTCTCTGTGCAAGCGTAGGTGTTCCGGGGGGCATCCCTCTCATGTGGTGCATGCATAGCTGGTATCGAACTCAATCATCAGTTGAAACGGGCGCCGGTTTGGTTATCGATTGTCAATTGGCTTAGAGCACCGCGTGCTCTTCTCGTGCACAGGTCTCGCCGTCAGAGGTCGTGGAGCTCAGGGGGCACCCGGACCAGGAGCCCGAGTTCAACGTGGGCGACCGCGTGAGCGCCGTGTTCCCGGGCACCACCACGCTGTACTGCGCCACGGTGGTCTCGCAGCCCCCGCGGGCCGGGCAGCAGCGCACCAAGAAGACGCCGCAGTCGTCGCACTACAGGCTCGAGTTCGACGGCGACTACGGCGAGGGCAGCACGAAGCTCTGCCAGAGGGACATACACGTCAGCCTCGTGACAAGCACGCTGCCCCCTCCCGCCAAGAGGTAAGAGGTCTAAAGTACAAGGGTCCCGGGTTCGATTCCCGCCTTGTCTCAGTAACAGTAGTCCTACACGGTCTATTTTTAGCACTAGTCAGCCATAATTGTGAGATCCGAGTCCCTGCAGGTCACGGAGAACCCGGGGCACATGCCCCTGAGCAGGCGCGACGCGTTGTCGAGGCACTGCTCCATCTCGGACGTCTCGTCGGTGACCACAGCCAAGTAGGTGCCGCAGACGAAAATCTGTGCGTGCGGAAGACGGAAGAGCACAAAGGCCACTCCGCACTGTCAGAGGCCACTGCGCGCGGCGACTGGAGAGGCAAGTGCCCCCCGGTGCGCGGGGGGGAGAGGGGCAGTGACGCACGAGAACCGAGAGGACAGCGACGGTGAAGGCGAGGGCCACGATGAAGATGAAGAAGCGCCTGTCGAACAGCTTCTCCGGAGGCGCCCCGTCCGCGACCACGTAGTAGTCCTCCTGCGGCAGTTCCTGCAAACGCGGTCCGGCGCAAGAGTGAGGGCCGGGCTTCTGAGCCGTGCTCAGGGGAGCGGGACGCACCTCGATCATCAGCCGTTTACAAATGAATCGGGGAGTAGAAATCCGCGCCGGGGGTGGGGCTCGGATGTCGGACATCTTGAGCATCATCCGGAGGAGCCTGTCGCTCTTGCCGCCGACGGCGCGGGCGTTGAAGGTGACGTCTGCGTGACGGTCCTGTGGGTGTCCTGGTCCCCGTCACGCGAGAACCCCTGCTCAGGAACTCGTGTCTCCCGTGTGCATAGAAGCCGTCCCGAATCGTGCATCAGCGGGCTCAAACCGCTACTGCACGAACAGAGAGCATACGTGTGCACTTCTTTCGTTTTGAAAAGAGACTTTCGGAGTTTTTAGGGTTGTTGTGCAGTTTTTCGTATCGAAATGAGGCTTTTTTGCACGGGGAATGTGCAACTATCTTACATCTCACAATGTATGTAGCGAATTTCTCTCTCCCCACACCCCAGGCGCAATACACCGGCGGTGTGGAGAAATATACAGTAAAATGGAGCTTGTGCAGGAGCTGAGGGGTCACAGCACCGAGGTAGGTTGCCGTTCTGTGGGCCCAAAGCTCATGTCGCCCCACCTTCCGATGGCCCAAATGCCGTAACGCAGGTCCTCAGCTGTTCTCTGAGCTCCGACGGCAGCTTTGCTGTCTCCGCGGGCCGAGACGGCTGTCTCATACAATGGGACATCCGCGAGGGAAGGATAGTCCACGCAGCCGCTGACCACCAACGCTCGGTGAGCGTAAACAGAGCTTCTCTTTCACCCACCTAACAGCGTTGCCCATGATGCAGGTCCTGGCACATGTCGAGATAACGCCCGATTGCCAAAAGGTGCTCTCGTGCTACGACTATCGTAGCGACAGCGAGGTCCTCGTGCGCCAGGCCTCGACGCTGCGCCCCATCGCCCCACTCCACCTTCCCGGCGCTTACAAGGGATACTCCTACGTGGGCGCCGAGTACAAGATGGTGAAACAAACTCCGTCTTCCTCTGAAATCTCTGGTGCCTAAAAAATTCATCCCCCCTCCTTCTGGTGGTAGACGATCGGGTCGTTCGCGCTATCACCGGATGGGACAACGGTCGCAACGGCGGACCAGCGATTCAGCTATTTGTACAAGGGGGAAGTGTGCCTCTGGGACCTCAGGGGAGAAGAGCCGAAGTTCGTCGGGCCACTGAAACTACCATTCCTGGAGTCGCTCAAGGGCCACCACGACGCCACCATTGTCGCCTTCTCTGGTGACAGCCGCACTCTCGTCACCGTATCGCCCAAGTTCAAGATCAAGCTGTTTGACGTCGCCACGCTGCAGATGACAACAAGTACCAGCAACAGCAAGAGGAACGAGCGCGGTGACCGCCGTGTTGTGCGAACCCTCAACCGCCGTTTGTTCTCACGATTTCTTCTTAATCGAGAACAGCCGTGTTGTGTCGCTTATGCGCCCGACAACTCGCTCATCTTAATCGGCGATAGCGACGGCCTGGTACACCTCTACGATGGTAGGGACTGTCAGCCAGTTGGTCATTTCGAGGCGCACTCGATGCCCGTGAGCAGACAACCACATTGTTAATTCCTTACCAACAGTGGCTCATACAACGAATGACAGGTGGCCTGCTGTTCCTTCAGCCAGGACTCCCAGCTGGTTGCTACTGCCGGTATCGACGGCACCCTCAAGCTGTGGAATTCCAGGGGGCAGACGCTGTTATACTCTCAGAACCCCACGCACAAAGTGCAGTCCAAAGACGGCAAGGTTAACTACATTTTCGGGCCCATAATCAAATCACCAGATTGCTGACAAATGCCATTTACAGATGATAGGAGCACCTGTGAACTGCTGCCAGTTTTCGGGCAACAGCACAATTATCTCTTGCGGAGGAGAAACGGTGTGCATGTGGAAAGTGATGTGAATGCACATACTGTTCGAGTTTTTCTTACCCGGAAACAGTAGATCAAACAGGACCTCCCCTGGGATACGGACGAATCTTCATCTGCTACTATTTAGAACATGAAACTGTTTCACAAGTGGTGCACTCACGGAGGGGAAGATCTGTAAAGGGCAAGCTCGTGTGTATCATTCGCGGTTTATGATGCCAGGGTTATTATGTCTCAGTCGGGGTCCTCCTATGTGTGAGCTCCCCAATGCCTGAACAGCACTTTGCAACTAATTAAACATTTGGTCATCATTGCATTTTATCCACTGAAGCACTAAATTAGTACAAATAGTACAGAATTTTAGCACTAGATTTAGCATTGAGTTATCACTACTTTTACACTTAATTTTGTGCACAGATAGCATTATGCACATTATGCACATTATGCACATTATGCACATTATGCGCATTTGTGCATATATGCATAATGCACATGATGTGTAATAATCGTTTAATGTGATTTTTGCGATTATATATTGAATTCGATTATATAAAACAATTGAACCGAATTAATCACAATTTTGTGATATCAATCAAATATTTTATTTGGTTTCTCAGTACTGATGTGTGGTGGATGTACTTTTATTAAGTGTGCTGTGTTTTGTTTCTCACTCATAATCATGATCATAAGAGCCAGGCATGGCACCAGGCTCTGATGATCTCATCCTCTGGCTTCTGTAAAAGAGAGCTGTTCGATATCAGGTCATTTTGCATTAATAGTATATACGCTAGCACATTAATTGCTAAATCATTAAACTATGAAAAATAAGACATATAATGGGAGAGAATCACAGAGCAAGGAGTGGTTGAGTTCTTACCTTGTTGTTTATGCTTGGGCCGATGCTGCTTGCTGAACCTGCGGTAGGAGGCGTCAGAAAAAATGATGCACTTTTCAAGGGGAAAAAGGAAGAAAAAGAGAAATCAGCAGAAATGAGAAAGAAAAGGAAGGGAAGAAGGCAGTGCACGTTTGTAATGCTGCCCAGTAGCCACAACGTTCCTCATCTGTAAGGTCTGCAGGAGACAGAGTGCGACTCCTGGAGATAGTAAGTTATGTGATAGTGTGGGGAAAAGGAAGAAGGTGAGGGGAACCTATGAAAGAAATGGGAAATTCTACATATTGGCTGCTCAAGTGGACAAAGAGTGTCCCCTAGATCCTGAACTGCAGAAGCTGATGACAAGAAAGTGGCATAAGCAGATCTGCCTACAGTTGAGGAACAGGACCATTTGCACTGCATTCAGGTATTGACCAGTCAGGTATTCAGATAATCAATTGAGTAGCTGGGTCGGTCTTCATTGATCACACATTGTTTTCAACTGCTAGACCAATCGATCAAATGCCATGTCATCAACCGAAGCACCTCAGAAGTACATCACAGCCGAAATCAATTGTATGTTGAAAGCCTGCATCATTCAAGAGTTGGTGTCACCACAGGCGTCATCAGTAGTCATCGTTCCTTGTGATCTGCCCAGTACCTCGTGACTGTAATGAACTCCGAGCATTTCTGGGTCTTATTATTATTAGTTCATTGGGCATTTTGTAGGATTTGCAGTGCCACTTCATGACCTTCTGTACAAGGATGTCTCGTGGACCTGGACTGCTGCTGAATGTGATGTATTCGAGATGATTAAGAGCACTCTAGTTCATGCACCAGTCCTGGCATTTCCGAACTGAAGCTTACCATTCTGGTTGTATACGGACTATGTGAGCTTCTTTGACCTCAGGGCCCAAGTATTTCATTGTTTTTGTGAACTCATTCACAAAGTGGACTATTGCAAAACCTCTGACTAGCACTACAGCAAGTGCCTGTGCCCAGGTGTTTGTTCACAAGGTCTTATATTTCGTTGGTGCCCCTCATGTCTGATAGAGGGCCTAACCTGGCTAGCCTTCTCAGGAGAGAGGTTCCTCGTGTTCTGGGTCTTTCACTACAGCCTCCCATCTGCAGTCAGATGGGCAGGCCAAGGGTGCAGTGATACTTATCAAAGCGACGTTGATAGACATAGTCTGTGTGCAAATGAGTGCATGGAATTGTATCTGCAATGACTGTTTCTGTTCCCATTTCACATCATTATTTATGATTATGCCCTCATATAAAGGAATAACCACATTAAACTTTTAGTCATCACTGCGTTTTATGCACTGAATCACTAAATTAGTGCATGTAGCACTACGTTTTCAGCACAAATTCTAGTACTGAATTAGCACTAGTTTAGCGCTAGTTCATTCTTGCACATCATGCACTATATGTGATTAATGTGCATATTACACATCATTCGTATGCAGTGATACATGCATATGTAGCACATGCATCACACATACGATTAATGTGCAATATGCACATTAATCACGAAAACAAATCAATTATAATTATTTAATATGCTACACACACTATTGGCGCTAAATGCACATGATGCACATTTTGTGATTGAATCACTAAATGCGATTAAATCATTACAATCGCATTTATCGAATAAAACAAATACAAAATTCTACTTTAAAATTTTATATTTATTTCTTTGCTATATCAGCAGTGCTGTGCTGCTTAAGCAGCACAGTGTGGCGCCTCTTCTGCTGTGCAGAGAGGCACCGCACATCATCAGGTCCCATGCTCTTAAGGATGGCGATGTCCTGCCAGTCGATGTCATCCTGCTGCTGCTCCTGCTGCTCCTGCTGCTCCTCCTGCTCCTCCTGCTCCTCCTGCTTCTTCTGCTTCTCCTGCTCCTCCTGCTCCTCCTGCTTCTCCTGCTCAGAAGCCTCAGGGGCCCCATCCTGCATAAACTTAGGTTAAAACAAAAGAAGAGAGCAGTAAAAGGAGCAGGATATGGTGCACAAAATTGCGCAATATGTGCACTATGCGCAAAGGTACACAATTTGGGGAGAAAAAACCCCCCTTTACTTAAATTCAAATACTACAGAGAGAAAAGGAGGGAACAGGGGGGGAAGGGGAACACACCTTTCTGCCCAGGCTGTTACAGCAGGCCTGGGCCTCCTCCTCTGAGGAGGTGCACGAGGTGAGCTCCTCCTCAGAGGAAGAGCTTCCCACACTGCTGATGGGGGGGCTGCTGATTGGGCTGCAGCTCTGATGGTGATGGTGGCCACTGTGCCACCTTGCCGCTGCTCGTCCTGGTCCTCACGTTATGCACGCCTATGGTACTTGTAGTCAGTGTGGTTCTGCCAGTGTTCGAGCCGCATCTTCTCCCTGAGCTGCTCCTGTGTCATTTTTCGATTAGTTTTCGCAAGAAAAACAAGGAGGGGGGGGGGGGTGGGAGAGGAAGGAAAAACACACCGTGATTTGGCAGAAACCTGTATGAAGTGCTTCCACAATGGCAGCAACCGTGCCACCACCTACATCCACTGGTGCTGCTGGTGCAGCAGGTGCTGCAGGGGCAGCACTCCCTGTTTCCAGGGGCATCCAAACCTGAGAAAAACGGGGGAACAGGGAAAAAATGTGAAAAACGGGGGAAAATCGCAAAAATGAGAGAGGGCAGGTTGGAGGGCAGGGAGGGCAAGAGGAGGGCAGGATGCACCCCACCCAACTCCTCCACGAGGCGCAGCATTTGTGCCTCTGACAATTCAGGAACGGGGAAGTCTTTCTTGCCCGCCCGCCATGAATTGTGCCTGTTCTGCAAGGGGGGCAAGGGGGGGTCAGTGAAGGAAAAACAGGGGGGGAAAGGGGACTGAAGGGGAACGAAGGGGAAGCAGGGGAGGAAGCACGCACCTTTAGGTCTTTGGCATCGTGCCAGACGACTGGCAGTGCCCAGGCACGCAGTTGCCGGTCTGTTGGCTCCCACTTGAATTTCGGGCTGTACAGCACAGCCATGTACTCGGCGACAGCCCACACAAGAGTGTGCAGGCTATCGCCTTTTCATGGCCGTGCTGCTGCAGCTGGGGAGGGTGGCACGGCGCGCACAGGCGGGGGCGGGGGGGCGGAAGGGGGGACCGCAGACATGCGTGACAACTGAGCGTGAATGCAGGGGGGACCAGAGAGTGTTTTTAAGGTGTCAGAAAAAAACAGGCTAAGTGCGTCAGTCATCACTCCAATCGTTTTCCAGCGAAATAATCTGAGAAAATGGCAACGTCACATCGCGTCAATTGCGTCATGAGCTGCATGCACATAAAACGCATTTTGTGCTTGTATCTCATTTATTCAGTCATTAAATACGCATTCAGCACATACATTGCTACACACACTGCACTTGCCAAAAAACCCAGCCAACCTACTTGCCAAAAACCCAGCCAACCAACATGATCAAGTCCCAGGACAACCCTATCATTGCTGCACCAGTAGCCAGGCAGCAGCGTCTCCTGCACAAGCTGCACAAGTCCATTGCCAAAGCATGCTGGGTACCCTGTCCAATTCCTGGAACGGGTATTTCAGCGTTATGAAGGGCCAGACACCCCCTTCAAGAAGCTGGGAGACCTGCTGGACCTGCTGCTATACCTTAAACACTATGGAGTGCTTGCCTCTGAGACGTTCCTGGAGGCTCCCGACCCAAGCCACTTCCAGCACATGATGGCTCAACACTGGCTCTACCTGGCAGAGTATGTCAACGAGATGGAGGTAAGGCCCACTTAAATATCATCACACAACACAATTTTTATTTCATCTAAATGAAATCAGTATCAATTCACTATTAATCAATTGATAATTTCAGGGCACGCATGTACCCGTGTGTCAATTTATTCTAAAAATTTAAAACGTGCATTTATCAATTCATTTGCTTGTTATAAATGAATCAACCTGATATCTTTAAAATGCACAGAGTGTCTGGAATGCCCGGACATCTGAGGCCAACAGGCTTCCACCACCCTGGTCTCGTACAATCCACGGGTCTGTGGATGTCAAGGCCATTGACATCTCACAGCCCAGCAAGAAGCAGGACAAGTTCTACAATGGCAAGTACAAGGGTCACGTGGTGAAGATCCAGGTGGTGGTCAACAACCAGGGCATCCCCATGGACGTTCAAGGGTTGTACGAGGGGGTTCGCCACGACCTGAAGATCTGGCAGAGCTCAGCTCCAGGCATTGAACTGCAAGGGACACGGCTGCTGGCTGACAATGCCTATGTCATTGTCCCAAGCAGTGAGCTGCTGACCCCCTTCAAGCATGCCTCTCTGTTTGACTCTATCAATGGAAGGCAAAGGAAAACCCCCCTCAAGTACACCAGGTTCGAATGCCAGTGAAACTGAGTTCACAGGCGCTGAAGAAGCAGGGTAGAGCACTACCTGGGCTTCATGTCCCGATTCAACATCGTGGGCAAGAAGTACAAGGGGAAGAAGGTGATGAGCAATGACCTGCTGAGGTCAGCCATCATAATCATCATGAACCTAGATGCCTGGTACCTTGGAGAGAACCTCCTGCACCGTATTCCCAGGGAGGCCTGGTTTCCCAGACCACCCCAGTGAAAAAGCCAAAACAGAGGTTTGACTTGGAAAAAAAAGACAGACCTCAGCGATGAATAATTGCAAAAATGTGCTAAATGTGCTGAACTTTCACTACATGCGATTGTTAGTACTATATGCAATGCATTCGATAGAATTGCATCACTAAATAGCACTACAATCGCTACTAGTGCAAATATTTGTGCTAGTAGCTATTGAAGCGATGTGTAGCGATATATAAAAAGGCAATAATGCTGAATTTAGGTCGCATATAGCACTAAAATCACTTTTAGCAATATAGCGCTATTTTGCGCTAGAATTAGCACTAAATTAGTGATGGAAGCGCTAAATTAGCACTGAAATAACATCGCTAAAGATTTATCACTCCATGCGCACAAGTCGCAGCGATGACCAAATGTTTATTATGTTATTGCATTCAGCATTCACTAATAATGGTACAAGATGAATAATGCTGATCATATGATCCCAGATAGTTAAGGGCAAGAGAAGCAGTATATATTTTGCATATTGCTGGTCAGACTTGGGTCTTATGGGATCAGTGTTCGTGTTGGCATTTCCCATAAGATTGCACCCTTCACTTTCAAGGTGCCCTGAGCTTGCAGGAACTCTGGAGGCAGGTCCACATTAGCTGGCATAGTATATTAGAGCTCCACAGGGACGGTTTTGTAGAACCACAGTATCCAGTACTTCTTGTTGTTGAACGTGTATGATCTGTTTTGGCGCGGCTTGAGCTGGTCGAACCGTTTCAAGGACTCCACAATAACAGCTTTCTCTTTCTCCAGTGTGAGAATGATCAGTTCGTGGTCTGGAGCGAGCATGCGGACTGCCTCAGTGAGATAGCGTGCTGTGTTATCCCCTCCACCCCACGTTGCAGACAGGCAGAAGACTACCACCTGGGCCCAGTCGTTCTGAATCATTGGCAATGCTCCCATGTCTCCGACTATGACACTGAAGGAGATATGTATCAGCGTGATACAATGGAAGTGTGGCTCACTGGTGGTAGGGTAGCTGCTCGGCTGTGGTGATAAGGTGATCGACACTGATTACCTCGTACTGCGCGTGTGTCTGACCAGAAAGGAGCATGTACAACGGCGTCTCGATTCCAGATCCCATATCAATGACCCGGATTGGGCCTTCAAGGCTCTTGTGGTATGCCGTGGCCACTTTTCCCACCACTTCAGCACACTTGACGTTCATGTGCTGGACAAAGTGCGTGCTTTTGCACATCTTGTGGAACTGAACGAGGTCGTCCCAGCCATCTGCCGAGGTTGGGTCCCTCCTGTGCAGGTGGCGTAGCAACTGGAGGTAGCACGAGGGATCGGTGACCTCGTCAGAAACTCCGTCTTCAAAGTCTGCATCGGACTTCGAATCTGCAGCAGGTACGGGAACTGCTTCTGTTATGGTCTGGGGAACCCCAGGATTTGGCTGTCCTCCAGGCGCAATGGCACCAGGCACCTGGAGTATCCAATCCCTGAGAAGGCACACGGCATGCAGGAATGCGCCCGTCTTTCCTATCTGAAAAACGGATGGGTTACAAACACAAAGCAGCTGAAAAGGGAGACCTGAGGGAAAGCACGCAGAACAAAGCGGTGCTGCTCTGGGAGCGAAGACCACATCGATGACTTGGAGGGCTCGAAGAGCTGGCGGAGAGTGCTGTCGTCTGAGAGGACCCTCACATACGTGTCGCTGTCCAAGGGCATGTTTCGTTTCTTGGCAACCCGCGTGTCCAGCCTCTTCACATGCCCTTGGAGCCCGTCAAAGCCATTCGGCGTCAGGAGCAGAACGGGCCTGTCTCCGTACCTATTGTTATTGACCACGTGAGAAAACTGTGACACTAGAATCGCGATCTGTACCCGAAAGCACGGCCAACCTCCTGCATGAACGAAGTCTCATATGTGGGCATGTTGCGGTTCGAATCCCTCAGGTCGTACGACACGAATGGGCATGGCATGGTGTCCCCGCGGCGTGCCTTGTACTGGACGAAGAGGAGGAGCGGGTGCGTGCACACACGAGGAAGATCTGTCCCAGAAATTAGGAGGGGAACCCCCTGCACGAAGAAAGAGCATACCTTCGTACTGCCTGGGGTACCTCAGCACAGTCGGGTTTTCAAAGTGAGAAAATTTCCCTTTGGCACAGTTCCCGACAAATGGGATATCCGAGGTATCGATCGCGACGTCGAATTGCTTCTGGAACAAGACCCGTGTGAGGTCTTGAGAGCGCTCATGTCTTACCGTCCCGTCTGGGTGAATTCCGAGTTGCTGCAGTGTCAGCAGCGGATCCAGGTCGTCGGGAAGGGAGGAGAGCCGAACGAGAACGAGACGGAAATCCGAGGCACATAGCGCCTGCATCGCTGCAAATCGGGAGCCGTTAGAGGTAAAGGGATAACAGACCGAACCTGGAACGAGGTGCTCGGGAACACCATCTTGGGGAACTCTCCAGTTGTTCTCCCGGCAGGCCTGCACGCCGGACGAGTACTCGTTGATGAGCGCGTTCACCCGAGAAGCGTTGTCATTGTGGCTGTACGGGAGAACCTTGAAGTAGCGGGGCGGCTCCTGCGGTGCGCGGGGGGCGAGGTACCACTGCACACCCTTGTATTCGCCGAGCCCGCCTGCAGCGGTCTCCCAGTCCACGATGTTGCCCACAGGCACAGCGTCCGAATCCACGCAGAGGTTCTGCGGCGTGGCGCTGACGTGGAGGAAGACGACGTTCGTTATTTCCGGCTCGACGACTCTGAGACGCTTCTCTGCGATCGAGCCAGTAGCGGACCCCCAGTCGCACTCGTCGTGAATGACCAAGAACAGGGCGTCGGGGTTGCCTCTCACCATCCCTGGTGAACACGCGGGTTGTTTGAAAAATGAACGAAAACGGTGACTGCTCACCGATCCACCCCTCAAACTCGTTTTCAGACATGTAACCGCGTCCGAGCTTGATGCACAGGTAGTTGTACTGCTCCGTGAGGCGTCTGCAGTGGCCGAGCGCTTCTTCGAGCCGCTGCAGGCTCTGCTCGTACAGGGTGTTCAACGGCTGCACCAGGAGGAGGACGTGGACGGCCGTGAAAGGCTGCTGGGTTCCCGGGCCACGCTCTGCGACGGCCGTGCCGATGAGGTCGAAAAGGGCCTGGCGCAGGAGGGTGACGCAGTGAGCCACCAGGCAGCAGGCGAAATAGAGGCGGAGTCAGGGCGACCTTCCCCACAAGTTTCCCGCTGTCGTGGACAGCAGTGGGCGTTCTCCTCCTGTACGCATCCATGGCCTCCCTGAACTCTGTCCCACAGGGCCGGCTGGGAGGAGTTTCCCATGCGGCGTGACTGGACATCTGCGCGGTGAGAACGTTTGGCGCACACAACAGCACACAACTGAAAAAAACAGAAGATACCCTACGACAGCTCAAAAAAAAGATAAGCTTAATTGGATTCAAGGAGCTCCTTTTTTTTTCTTTTTCAAATTTTGGCGGCAGAGTGTTTCGCTTCAGGCGAGGTGTAGCTAAAACTGCAGCCCTGCGTCGGCACCTCTTGTTCGGTCGCGGCAGGTGACTCGTTCTCGGTGGTTGAAGTCGTCGGCAGAGGCAGGCCGTGGCCTCTCTTGGTGAGCTCGCTGCTCTCACAGATGCCACGTGCGCGGACGCTACGGTCACTTTGCAACGGGCTCGGCCACACTGCCGACGGTAGTGCTCGTGCTCTCGGTCCCTGCAGGCCTCACTTGACACGCTCGCCCTAGTGGCGATGAGCACTCAGAGCTCCGGTGTCACCCCCGGCAGCATTCTATGTGGCGTCGGTTTCCACCAGCGAAGTGCACGTGCAGGTAGAACACCTGCTGAGAACAGATGGGAAGTGTGGTATTGTGGCACTGCTCATTGTCTCGTTTGAGACTTCGTGGTCTAGACGTGGGCATGAAGGTCGTAAGAAGAGTGGGAGATCCGTTCCGAACTGGTTGCAGGTCCAATAAAGGGAGGTTGCAGAAGCCACACCGCTGGCCGAGGCCAACAACCGAGCCCACAATAATTATTCGAGAAAGGCAATTGAATCAGCCGGCAACCACAAGCTGGAAGACAGCAACAGCGACAATTAGACTGAGAGACTGAAAAAGCTCTGAGTTCCCGTATCACTGACTAGGAGCAGAGACGAATCTCTCGGGCGCTGGCTGGCGGCGCTCAGAGCCTGGCGGCAGGCATGGCGACGGGCTGGCGGGCGGGGGCGGCGCCCTTCTGCTGCGTGCACTGGTTGGGGTTGCCGGCCCAGGTGCCCTTGAGGAACATCTCGGCGTTCTCGAGCGAGACGTTGCTGATGGCCTGCATGGCGTCCTCGGTCATGAACGCCTGGTGCGCCGTCATGATGACGTTGGGGAACGACAGCAGGCGCGCGAGCACGGGGTCCTTCATGACGCGACCCGAGTGGTCCTGGAAGAAGTACGGCGTCTCGTTCTCGTAGACGTCGATGCCCAGGTACCCGATCTGGCCCGACACCAGCCCCTCGATCACCGCCGGCGTGTCCAGCAGCCCTCCGCGGCTCGTGTTGATGAGCATCACTCCGCTGCGCGAAAAGGGAACGAAAACCCGTTGTGAGACGGCGGGCCAAGTGACTCGGGTGGGCATTCCCTCTCCATGCCAGAAAACCCGATCTGAATCGGTGCAAACACGGCGCAGAAGGGGGAGGAGTGGGACGCACTGCTTCATCGTCCTGATGGTGTTGGCGTTGATGATGTGCCTGCTCTGCGGCGTCATGGGCATGTGCAGCGAGATGATGTCCGACCTGCGCAGCAGCTCGTCGAACGGCACGTACACGGCGCTGCCCTTGAGCTTCTGCGCCCACGCGCGGTCGGGGTACTGGTCGAACCTGCACGCGCGCGAGAGAGAGAGAGAGAATCAGAACCAGAAGATCCGGGTATCTTTCTTTCCCGGGGAAATCTCCCCGGGGGAGAGGAATATCCGCGAAAGGTCCGGGAATCGAAGGACTGTGTGAGTGCGCACAGGAGGACCTTGGCGCCGAAGCCGATCATGATCCTGGCGGTGATCTTGCCGATGGCGCCGGTGCCGACGACGCCGACGGTGCGCTTGGCGACGTCGAAGCCCTGGAGGCCCTCGAGGCTGAAGTTGAACTGCTTGACCCTGTTGCAGGCGCTGACGATGCGCCTGTTGAGCGCCATCGCCAGCGTCACCGCGTGCTCGGCGACCGCGTTGGGCGAGTAGCGCGGCACGCGCATGACGGCCAGGCCCAGGGCGTCGGCTGCGGCCAGGTCGACGTTGTTGAAGCCCGCGCAGCGCAGCAGCAGCAGCCGCACGCCCGCCGCGTGCAGCGCCTGCAGCACCGGCGCCCCGCAGTCGTCGTTGACGAACACGCACACCGCCTCTGCGACAGCAGCCGTCTCAGTGCCCGCAGAACCGTCGCCCGCGTCGCATTTCAGCGCGAAAAACCGGCGGCGTGTGCGCGTTGCATTTATTTTTGCCCGCAGAGATGTCGTAGAGGGGACACGTGTGTTATTTATAACACAGCAGCGCTCCCTCCGCACACGGGCACCAGCGCAGCCGGGGACGCGGGGGGGCGCACGGGAGTTCTTGGCGAGGTGGACGGTGGCGAGGGTGAGGGGCTGCGTGTGGAAGACGAGCTCGGTGGGGAGGCGCTGGGCCCACTTGGCGGAGGAGGCGGCAGCGGTGAAGTTGGCGCTGTCGTAGGGCTTGGTCGAGAAGAACGTGATGCGCATCGCCATGGCTGGGTGTCGGAGCGTGCTCGAGGGTCGAGGATCGAGGGTGCGGGGGTGCTGGGAGTGCTGCGAGGGTTGTGAGGGGCTGGCTGCTCCTTCTCTCTAGTCTCTGCGAGAGCGATTGTACAACTAGTACAGGGGGGAAATCCCAGCATCTGCGTGCACCACCGATGTGGGGAGGGGGTGAGTCACTGCCGTCATATCGGGCACGAACGCTCCATATCCTGACGTCGCGCCCTCTGAGATACGCCCTCTTTGCTCGATCATCCCCGATGGGTCGCCGTTGCCCACACCGGGCCCGCCCTGTGCGCTGCTGCCCCCCGGGTGTTCCTCCCCTGCCGGGGCACAGCCGGGGAGGATAGAGTTGGGAAACCTGTCCAGAGGAGCAGAGGGGAGCAGCACTTGCTGAGGAGGCACCCGAACAACATCGAGCGCACACTCACCAGAAGCAGGCGACGGCAGCCGTGGGCGGCGTGTTGTCTGTGTCACCTGTGATCCTGTCTGCCTCTCTCAGAGTCCATGGTGCATGGTGCCCCGTGCTGAGCTCTGTGGACGATGGCTGCCTCCCTGCCGAGTCTCCGCACACGTGTTGCAAGGCCCAAGGCGCCACGTCACGCACACGCGGACGAGTGCTTCACGTGAAATGCGAGGACTTGTGGTGTAAAGGAACCTGCAGCAGAGCACAGTAATGTGCCGGCGGGGAGCTTGCCTTCCGGCACGGTGTGCAGCCGCTAACTCGCGCCCACCCTGCGTGCAGACTGCAGCTCATCGGGCATATCGGTGTCTGTGTCTGGACTCCGGAGAGGCACATAATTCGCCCACCTCCCGACACCGCGTCGGACTGCTGGTAGCTGCTGACACGCCACACCCTTTTTTTCAAAGAGTGGATATCAGAAGAGATTAACGGGTGTTTCTGGTGCGCACTTCTGACACGCGAGCACACCGGCCCAGAAAAACGCTCGGAAATCTGATAGCCGCTGACACAACAGCAACAAGAGCCCACTGAGCAGCACAGCTCGGAACCCGAAGCGCGAGCTCCACACAACGATCATCGACAACATGGCGACAGGCAAGGCCAAGNTCCATATCCTGACGTCGCGCCCTCTCAGATACGCCCTCTTTGCTCGATCATCCCCGATGGGTCGCCGTTGCCCACACCGGGCCCGCCCTATGCGCTGCTGCCCCGGGTGTTCCTCCCCTGCCGGGGCACAGCCGGGGAGGGGAGAGTTGGGAAACCTGTCCAGAGGAGCAGAGGGGAGCAGCACTTGCTGAGGAGGCACCCGAACAACATCGAGCGCACACTCACCAGAAGCAGGCGACGGCAGCCGTGGGCGGCGTGTTGTCTGTGTCACCTGTGATACTGTCTGCCTCTCAGAGTGCATGGTGCGTGGTGCCCCGTGCTGAGCTCTGTGGACGATGGCTGCCTCCCTGCCCCCTGAGTCTCTGCATACGTGTTGCAAGGCCCAAGGCGCCACGTCACGTACACGCGGGCGAGACGAGTGCTTCATGTGAAATGCGAGGACTTGTGGTGTATAGGAACCTGCAGCAGAGCACAGTAATGTGCCGGCGGGGAGCCTGCCTTCCGGCGCGGTGTGCAGCCGCTAACCCGCCCCCACCCTGCGTGCAGACTGCAGCTCATCGGGCATATCGGTGTCTGTGTCTGGACTCCGGAGAGGCACATAAGATTCGCCCACCTCTCCCGACACCGCGTCGGACTGCTGGTAGCTGCTGACACGCCACACCTTTTTTCAAAGAGTGGATATCAGAAGAGATCAACGGGTGTTTCTGGCGTGCACTTCTGACACGCGAGCACACCTCTGCCGAGAAAAAACGCTCGGAAATCTGATAGCCGCTGACACAACAGCAACAAGAACCCACTGAGCAGCACAGCTCGGAACTCGAAGCAAGCTCGACACACAACGACAGACAATGGCGACAGGCAAGGCCAAGCTGGGAGCGCTCGCGGGAGCGCTCGCCCTCTCGTTCGCACTGCTGCCGCTGGCCTGCGCGCTGGCGCTGCTGGCGGTGGCGGTGGCGCTCCTCCGCTCGCGCGTGCGCATGAGGGCGCGGGCGCCCGAGGTGGGGCCCCTGGCCGGGGTGGCCCCCATCGGCGTCATGCGGGCGCGGCACAGCTGGCGCTCCTACAGCGACCGCGTCCCCTCGGACGACCAGCTCGACGCCCTCAGGCGCTTCGCCGCCGACCCCGCCGTCCGCACCGGGCCCATCGCGGGCTCCCGCGTCGACGTCGTCTTTGTCCGCAGCGACGCGCTCTCGGGGCGCCAGCAGCTGGGCACCTACGGCTTCGTCTCGGGCGCAAAGGTCCGTCCTCCTCCTTGCCAGCCATTCGCAGACTCGATTCACTTGAATCCGGCCGAGCGGAGTTGTCCGACTGACCGTGCCGCCCTGTGGCCGCGCAGTGCTTCGCGGTGGGGGTGCTCCGGGAGGGGCAGGCGCTGGAGGACTTTGGGGCGGTGTTTGAGCGGGTGGTGCTGGAGGCGGTGCGCATGGGCCTGTGCACGTGCTGGCTGGGGGGCTCCTTCAACGGCGCCCTCTTCCACAAGGCCGCCACCGACGCCGGCGTCGTCTTCGCCCCGGGCGACAAGGTGTTTGTGGTGTCGCCGCTGGGCTACCCCGCCGACGACAACTCTGTCTACAGAGGTCAGTGCTGCCCCGCTGCATCAACTCTCACACAGGCACCCTCTGCGCAACAGCCGCCAGACAGTTCGCACTGACAGCATCCTCTCTCTCCCTCTCTCTCACTGCATCGCAGCTGTGATGCTGGGCAACATGGTGGACATCAAGTCGGGCAGGACGCCGCGCCACCCGCTCAGCAAGCTCTTCTTCGACCGCCACGGCTCTCCCCTCGACCTCCCCGCCCTGGGCTGCCCCGCCCTCGCCGAGGCCGCCGAGGCCGTGCAGATCGCGCCCAGCGGGCTGAACAGGCAGCCGTGGCGCGTGGTGCGCGAGAGCGACGGCGTGTGGCACTTCTTCGCGGTGCCGGGCGCCGTGGCCGTCTACGCCCTCCTGGCATCCAACGACTGCGGCATCGCTGCCTGCCACTGGGAGCAGACCCTCGCCTCCCACGGCCTCAGGGGCTCCTGGAAGGTCCTCGCCCCCGCCGACGTCGCCGTGGCCAAGCCCTCCCCGGACTGCGTCTACAAGTTCTCGTGGGTCTCCAATTCCAACTGAGGGGACACCCCCACCAATTATGAGTACAGTTCACTTTTGCGCATCACCCCGAAAACGAGTAACAGCAACGAGCCATTTCAATTGAAATTCTCCGTTCTGTTGTTTTGGGCCCACTTCCTACCATGGCCCGCGTTTGGCCCCCTTGTGAGTGTCATCCCTTATTTCTGGTTAATAGAGCCAACGCACTCGCATCCCTTGCTGCTGTTCCCTCCCCCTCATCGAGGCTTGCGCCCTGCATTCCCTAATGCAAGGCCGTCATCCTCCTGTTGCCACTGGTCGTTGTCTTCGGCATATTTCGTCATCGGAGCTCGCTCTCTTGCCACTCCTCTGTTTGTCTCATCTGGCCGGGGAGCGAGCATGGGCTGGCCTCTTCGGGATGTCATCATCGCTTTTACGCGAGAATCCCGATCGGATGATATTTTGTACGGGGGAGATATTTGAATCAGCGCCGAGATATTCGGCATCCCACACCGTTCTTCTGCTCGCGTGTGTTCAGCGCAGCAGCAGCAGCAGCAGCGGAGCCCAGAGCCAGAGCCAACCCGAGCCCAGCGCCGCCCCGTGGTCGCGAGGTCCGCGAGAATGGGCGACAGCAGCGGGGCCGACGACATCATCCCGCAGCGCGGCGAGGCCAACAGCGCCATCCTCAACTCGATCGTCAGCCGCTACTTCCTCCGCAAGCACTCGTGGCACGGCAAGTACAACCGCGCCTTCTGCATCACGCCCAGCGCCGTCGTCACCCTCAACCCCGCCACGCTCGAGGTCACCAACTCGTGGGACGTCAAGGACATCGTCGGCGCCACGCCCGACCCCAAGAGCGACGCCGAGTTCGCGTTCGCCTTCCGCAAGGCCAGCGGCAGGGCCGACAAGATGACCTTCTCCACCGCCAGCAGGGCCTACCTCCTCTGCGACCTCCTCCAGGCGCTCCACAGGGCCAGGCGCGCCGGGCCTCCTCTGTTTCCTGTTCTCTTGGGCGGTTTGGGCGTTGGGCGGGCGTGTGTGGGGGGACAGCAGGGTCGGATTTTCCCCCAAAGTCGATTTTCCCCTTGAATCAAGGCGATTTGGCACCCAAAAATCACATCTGCAGGCCCAGTTCCGCCAGAGTGATTTTCCGCCCGGGGCTTATCGATCTTTTCTGTTTTTTTCTGATTCCATGATTCCCTGATTTGCGAATCCTGACTGACGGTGGGGCACCGCAGGGGCAAGACCGAGGCGGTGCGGACGTTCCTGGCCAAGAAGCTCAAGCGGAGCGGCGAGCGCAAGGACGTGACGCTGGCGCTGTACCCCTGGGCGCTCTGCCAGGTCAACGCCATCACCGGCGCCCCCATGGCCACCTACTACTACCACTACATCGAGAAGCTCCTCCCCATCACCGACGTCGCCGGCGGCTTCGTCCTCATCTGTACGTGCCACGTCACGATTTCTTCGCCGGGGATCTTCCTGTGGAATTCTGGATTTCCCCTGATTTCGGGTTCTGGTTCTGATATCTATGACTCATCGGGGCAGACGGGAGGCTGGACAAGCGGGTGTACATGTTCACGTGCGAGCAGCGGGAGGACCTGCTGGCGCTGGTGCAGCTGACGGCGATGCAGAGCCTGGGCGTGCGCATCGGGCCGGGCGGCAAGGACGGCGCCGGGGCCGCGGTGCCGCGCGAGCACATCGCGCAGGTGATGGAGACGCTCGAGGACGACAGCGTCTTCAACACGGTGGGCAAGTTCAACGTCCTCAAGCACACGCCCGCCCGGCACGCGGAGCCCGCCCAGCGCATCCTCACGCTCAGCGACAAGTGGCTCGTCGAGCGCAACCCCACGACGTACGCGGTCGTCACGATGCGGCCGCTCGTCAGCGTCAGCTACGTCGTCAGGCCGCCCGACGACCCGCAGGCCTTCAGCGTCCACTACCGCGACGGCACCAGCGGCGCCTACTCGTCCAGCAGCCGCGAGTCCCTCCTCGCCTGCCTCATCGACTGCACCCGCGCCACCGGCAACAAGGTCCGTCCGCCCTCGGTCCCCCTTTTCTTGTGGCCGGTTCTCTCGTCGTGTTTCAACTGGCTTTCCCCCCGCGGTCCTTTGGTGAGCAGTTCTGTGTTCTTCTGAACGGGTTTTTATCCGTCTTCTGGCGGTTCTTTGCCCTCGTCGGGTTTCAATTGGCTTTTCCCCTGTGACCTTTGACGAGCAGTTCTGCGCGCTTCCGAACGGGTTTTCCCCGTCTTCTGGCGGTTCTTTGGCGGCATTTCCAATTGATTTCGTGGCCGCTCTTGCCGCTGTCGCAGCGTTTCTGATCGGTTTTTTACGTGATGGCAGGACGCGCTGGTGCTGGCGATACAGCTGCGGCGCGGGCTGCGGATGACGCCGATCGGGGTGCCGCTGG
Organism: Mastigamoeba balamuthi; assembly: GCA_902651635.1. Taxonomy (NCBI): domain Eukaryota; phylum Evosea; order Mastigamoebida; family Mastigamoebidae; genus Mastigamoeba; species Mastigamoeba balamuthi. The sequence continues at coordinate 116,105 of CACRSC010000039.1, read as the reverse complement.
ACGCGAGCATGGAGGCGCAGATTGTCAAGGCGCTGTCGTCGTACGTGCCCGAGGCGCACGTGGGCGACGACGCGCCGTACTTTGCGATGCTCGTCGAGATGTTCAACGCCAACGTGCCCTACAGCGGCCCCCTGCACGTCGAGGCCAACCGCCAGCCGCGCGTCTGCGTCCAGGCGATGCTCAACATCCTCGCCAACGCCAACTCGGGCTCGGGCTCCTCGGCGGCGGCGTCGCCCCCGGGCCGCAAGTCGCCGATACTCGTGCAGGTGCTGCACGCGATGCGGCGGCTGGTGGCCGTGCGGGCGGTGTTTGAGGCGTTCAGCGACAGCGCGGACCTGCGGGAGCGCGTGATGGGGGTCGTGGCGCAGGGCCTGGCGAGCGCCGACGACGTGTGCGTGCTGGCGTCGCTCGAGGTGATGGCCTCGCTGATGGTCCCGCTCTTCGAGCTGCCGCCGCCCGACCCGCGGCTGCCGCCCGACGCGCCGACCAACGCGCGCACGACAGAGGACTCGAACAAGCGGCTGCTGCTCGGCAGCGCGACGCTCGTGCGCGCGTTCATGTCGATGTTCGCGCAGCACGTCACGCGCGGCACGTCGCCGCTGGTGATCGCGGGCTGCGTCGACATCCTGACGTACGTGCTCTGCGAGCCCTACGCGGCCTCGACCGACGCCGCGCAGTTCGACGACGTGCTGGCGCAGGTCGCCGCGCTGGGCCGCGAGCTCTTCAAGCTCTTCCACGAGCAGCACTGCCTCAGCGTCGTGCGCGGCGCCGGCATGATCATGCGCGCCATCGTCGAGGAGGGCGGCGGCATCGAGGACGTCGTGCGCCGCATGCAGCTCTCGGCGCTCGTCGAGGGCGCGACGCTCAAGCACCTGCACGCGGCCTTCTTTGCCAAGTGCGCGACGCAGCGCCAGGCGCTCTTCAAGGAGCTCAGCACGCGCCTCGTCGCGCTCTGGGTCTCGGGCTGCCCCGAGGCCGAGAGCATGCTGTCCCGCGCGCTGCCCCCGGCGCTCGCCGCGTACCTCGACAGCACCGAGGCGCCGCCGGCCGAGCAGAGCGCCGCGGCCGCCGCGTCGTCGCCGGGCGACGCCAGGGCGCGGCAGGCGGCGGCCGAGGGCGGCAAGGGCGTCGTGGCGAACCTCTGGGACCAGTGGCGCTCGCACCAGTACCCCAAGCGGCCGCCGGCGAACCCGCGGCCGCGGAGGGCCGCCGCGTGGGCCGGGGCGCAGCGCAACTGGGCGATGCTGATGTACCAGGTGCGCCAGGACCACGCGCGGGCGGACCTCGTGTGGAACAACCACACGCGCGAGGAGCTGCGCGAGGCGCTCGAGGGCGAGCTGCGCGCGTTCCGGCAGGAGCAGGAGCTGGCCTCGGGCGGCGCGCTGGTCTCGTGGAACCACGGCGAGTTCATCGTGCCCTACGAGTGCCTCTCGCGCGAGCTCAACGTCGGCGGCTACTACATCCGCCTGCTGCTCAACCCGCCGGCGCCCGGGGCCAAGGCGCCGCCGCTGCACAACCCCGCCGAGTTCTTCGACATGCTGTTCCACAGGTGCCTGCTCGAGCGCGACGGCGAGCTCGTGGCGCTCTGCGTGCAGGCGCTGACGGTCGTCTACCGCTACTACCACAAGGAGGTCGGCGGCTTCCGCGACGTGGCCCACGTCGTCGAGATGCTGCGGCGCGCGACCGACAGGCTCGTGCGCGACCGGCTGCTGCAGCTCGTCTACGCGCTGCTCGTGCGCGAGGACAACGCCAAGCGCTTCATCGACTGCGGCGGCGTCGCGGTGCTCGTCGACCTGCTGACGCTCGTGCACTTCAACTTTGACCACGTCGTGGCGCCCGCGGCCTCGAACCTCATCACGGCCGGCGCCGGCAGGGCCGAGGGCGAGTGGTTCTACAGCCGCGCGTCGGCCGAGACGGGCGAGAAGGAGCGCGTGGGGCCCAAGAACCTCGTCGAGCTGCGCGAGCTCTGGGCCAGCGGCGACGTGGGCCCCGCGACGCTCGTCTGGGCGCAGGGCATGGAGGACTGGCGCGCGCTGCGCGACGTGCCGCAGCTGCGCTGGGCGCTGATGGCGACGGGCAACGCGCTGCTGACGAGCGTCGAGCTGGCGACGCTGGTGCTCGACGTCATGTACAAGCTCTGCAAGCTCTACCCGATCCGCGACGCCGACGGCGGCATCATCCGGCCCGTGCCGCGGCCCAAGCGGCAGCTCTCGAGCCCCGCGCTGCTGCCGCACCTCGTGCAGGTGCTGCTGACGTTCCACCCCGTGCTCGTCGAGAAGACGGCCGCGCTGCTGACGGTCGTGCTCGAGGACAACGCGGCGGCGATGCCCAAGCTCTACCTGACGGGCGTCTTCTACTTCGCGTGCATGTACGGCGGCTCCAACGTGATCAGCACGGTCAACTTCCTCAAGGCCACGCACCTGCAGCAGCACTTTGGCGAGGACGAGGCCGTCCAGGGCGAGATGCCGCGCAGGTCGATCCTCGGCGCGCTGCTGCCGTCGGCGATGCTCTACCACATGGAGCGCCACGCGCTCGAGGAGTTTGCGCAGGTGCTGCTGGGCAACTACGACACGCCCGAGTCCATCTGGAACTCGGACATGCGCGCGTTCATGGTCGACAAGATCGCCGCGCACGTCGGCAACTTCCCGCAGCGGCTCTCGGTCAACCCCAAGGCCGTCTACCAGTACGTGCCCATCGCGCCCGTCGTCTACAAGCAGCTCGAGCACGAGCTCTTCTGCTACCGCTTCTACCTGCGCAACTTCTGCGACGAGCAGCGCTTCCCCGAGTGGCCCGTCGACGACGAGGTCGAGTTTGTGCAGTCGGCGCTCAGCGGCTGGGCGCGCGAGGCCGACGCCGGCTCGGCCAAGCCCGCGATGAGCGAGGAGGAGGCCTGCAGGACGCTGGGCATCAAGCCCGGCTTCCGCGACGACGAGCTGCGCCGCGCCTACTTCAAGCTCGCGCGCGAGTACCACCCGGACAAGAACCCCGAGGGCCGCGCGGTCTTCGACAAGATCCTCGAGGCCTACAACACGCTCTCGCAGTCGACGGGCGCGCTGCAGGGCCGCGCCAAGTGCGAGCTGCTCATGCGCGCGCAGGCGATACTCTACCGGCGCTTCCGCAAGGAGCTCTCGCCGTTCAAGTACGCGGGCTACGCGCTGCTCGTCGAGACGCTCGGCGCCGCCGTCGAGGCCGACGACCGCCCGATGCTGGCGCTCTGCAGCGAGCTCTGCTACTGCACCGTGCAGTCGTCGGGGCTCAACGTCGAGGAGCTGCGGCGCCAGGGCGGCCTCGACACGCTCGGCCTCGCGCTGCAGCGCTGCGTCGAGCACGTCATGCCCGACAGCACCGACGCCGACGACGAGGCGCTGGCGGCCTCGCGCATCATGCTGACCTTCGCGGCGGCGGCCGCCTTTGAGGAGTGCCGCGCGCGCATCGTCGAGGGCCTCTCGGAGGTCGTGCGCAGCGTCGTGCGCTGCCTGGCGCTCGCGCACCNTCATCCGGCCCGTGCCGCGGCCCAAGCGGCAGCTCTCGAGCCCCGCGCTGCTGCCGCACCTCGTGCAGGTGCTGCTGACGTTCCACCCCGTGCTCGTCGAGAAGACGGCCGCGCTGCTGACGGTCGTGCTCGAGGACAACGCGGCGGCGATGCCCAAGCTCTACCTGACGGGCGTCTTCTACTTCGCGTGCATGTACGGCGGCTCCAACGTGATCAGCACGGTCAACTTCCTCAAGGCCACGCACCTGCAGCAGCACTTTGGCGAGGACGAGGCCGTCCAGGGCGAGATGCCGCGCAGGTCGATCCTCGGCGCGCTGCTGCCGTCGGCGATGCTCTACCACATGGAGCGCCACGCGCTCGAGGAGTTTGCGCAGGTGCTGCTGGGCAACTACGACACGCCCGAGTCCATCTGGAACTCGGACATGCGCGCGTTCATGGTCGACAAGATCGCCGCGCACGTCGGCAACTTCCCGCAGCGGCTCTCGGTCAACCCCAAGGCCGTCTACCAGTACGTGCCCATCGCGCCCGTCGTCTACAAGCAGCTCGAGCACGAGCTCTTCTGCTACCGCTTCTACCTGCGCAACTTCTGCGACGAGCAGCGCTTCCCCGAGTGGCCCGTCGACGACGAGGTCGAGTTTGTGCAGTCGGCGCTCAGCGGCTGGGCGCGCGAGGCCGACGCCGGCTCGGCCAAGCCCGCGATGAGCGAGGAGGAGGCCTGCAGGACGCTGGGCATCAAGCCCGGCTTCCGCGACGACGAGCTGCGCCGCGCCTACTTCAAGCTCGCGCGCGAGTACCACCCGGACAAGAACCCCGAGGGCCGCGCGGTCTTCGACAAGATCCTCGAGGCCTACAACACGCTCTCGCAGTCGACGGGCGCGCTGCAGGGCCGCGCCAAGTGCGAGCTGCTCATGCGCGCGCAGGCGATACTCTACCGGCGCTTCCGCAAGGAGCTCTCGCCGTTCAAGTACGCGGGCTACGCGCTGCTCGTCGAGACGCTCGGCGCCGCCGTCGAGGCCGACGACCGCCCGATGCTGGCGCTCTGCAGCGAGCTCTGCTACTGCACCGTGCAGTCGTCGGGGCTCAACGTCGAGGAGCTGCGGCGCCAGGGCGGCCTCGACACCCTCGGCCTCGCGCTGCAGCGCTGCGTCGAGCACGTCATGCCCGACAGCACCGACGCCGACGACGAGGCGCTGGCGGCCTCGCGCATCATGCTGACCTTCGCGGCGGCGGCCGCCTTTGAGGAGTGCCGCGCGCGCATCGTCGAGGGCCTCTCGGAGGTCGTGCGCAGCGTCGTGCGCTGCCTGGCGCTCGCGCACCTGCCGCGCGTCGTCGAGAGCGCCCTCGAGTGCGTCTGCTGCTTCGCGCTCGACGCGCGCCTGCAGGCCACGATGCACAGGCTCTACGTGCTGCACGCGCTCGTCCCGCGGCTCTTCAAGTACGACTACACGCTCGAGAGCGCCGTCAGCAGCGGCGTCGACACGTCCGAGGCCAACACGCAGCACGCGCTCAACGTGCACGCGGGCCTCGCCGTCCTCGCCATCGCGCGCTGCGCCGGCGGCGACCCCGCGGTCGTCCCGGACCCCGCCGTGCGGCTCTGCGCGCGCGCGCTCGTCTCGCAGGGCATGGCCGACCTGCTGGGCCGCCGCCAGACGGCGCTCGTGCTGCGCGACCTCAACAGCGAGATCGAGACGCCGCTGCTCATCTGGAACGTCGCCTGCAGGGCCGAGGTCCTCGCGTGGATCGAGCACAACGTGCCCGCGTTCAGCTCGGGCGCCGTGCTCGCCTCGGACGGCATCGACGGCGTCGACGGCGGCGCCGGCGCCCTGGGCGACGACGAGGGCCCCAACAAGGCCCGGTCGTTCGTCTTCCAGACGCTGGCCCGCGAGCTGCAGATCGGCGGCGTCTACGTGCGCGTCTTCAACGAGCAGCTGCGCTCGCACACGGGCCTCCCGGACCCCAAGCGCTTCTGCAAGGACCTCGTCGCCTACCTGCTCGCCGCCCAGGCGCCCGCCCCCGAGGACGCGCAGCAGCCCGAGGAGGAGCGCTGGCAGCGCGTGCAGATGGCCGCCGAGGCGCTGCGCAACCTGCTGCGGGCCAACGCGGGGCTCGAGGCCGTGCTGGCCAACAGGCAGGACGCGGCCGCNCCGCGGTCGTCCCGGACCCCGCCGTGCGGCTCTGCGCGCGCGCGCTCGTCTCGCAGGGCATGGCCGACCTGCTGGGCCGCCGCCAGACGGCGCTCGTGCTGCGCGACCTCAACAGCGAGATCGAGACGCCGCTGCTCATCTGGAACGTCGCCTGCAGGGCCGAGGTCCTCGCGTGGATCGAGCACAACGTGCCCGCGTTCAGCTCGGGCGCCGTGCTCGCCTCGGACGGCATCGACGGCGTCGACGGCGGCGCCGGCGCCCTGGGCGACGACGAGGGCCCCAACAAGGCCCGGTCGTTCGTCTTCCAGACGCTGGCCCGCGAGCTGCAGATCGGCGGCGTCTACGTGCGCGTCTTCAACGAGCAGCTGCGCTCGCACACGGGCCTCCCGGACCCCAAGCGCTTCTGCAAGGACCTCGTCGCCTACCTGCTCGCCGCCCAGGCGCCCGCCCCCGAGGACGCGCAGCAGCCCGAGGAGGAGCGCTGGCAGCGCGTGCAGATGGCCGCCGAGGCGCTGCGCAACCTGCTGCGGGCCAACGCGGGGCTCGAGGCCGTGCTGGCCAACAGGCAGGACGCGGCCGCCGTGCTCGGCGTGCTGGGGCCCGCGTGCGACGCGGCGCACGTGGGCACGGCGCGCGCGGTGCTCGAGGTGCTGGCGCTGCTGACCAAGAACAACGACTGCCTCGACGCCATCGCCGAGTCGGGCGCCACGGGGCACCTCTTCCCCGCGCTGCACGCGGCGCCCGGGGGCGCGCAGACGGTGGAGCTCGCCAACGCGGTCATCAGCTCGATGCTGGGCAACTCGAAGCTCGTCGCCAGCGCGCTCGCGCAGGGCGGGCTGCTCTACCTCCTCAAGGTCTTCGCCAGCGCCACCGAGCGGGGCGCCGAGATCACCCCGCGCGTCCACAGCGCCCTCGCCATCGCTAAGGTGCGCCCGCCCGTGTCGTCTTGCCCTCCCTCGCGGGGGACCTGTGTGGCCTCGACGCCTTTGCCCTCTGAGCTCTGCGGTTGCTCGCGCGTGCGCTGTGTCGGCGTCGAGGCCTCTGCGCAGCCCCTGCGCTTTGCCTGTGATGGGCGTGAGTGTTTGCTGGTGCTGTGTGTCCCCTCGCGTGTGCGCGCATTTGGTGGGTCGCCACACTGGGGCTGTGCGCAAACTAGCACTTTGTTTTTTCCCCTCGTCGGCGGTCTCGTCGCACCGCACGGGATGCCAGGCAGCGCCGTGGTGCGGTTCTGACGGCGTGGCTTGCGTGCTCAGATGAGCGCGGACCTGGCGCACGGCAGCCGCGTGCACATACTGTTTGCGCGGCTGGCGCCGCCGGCGTTCCTGAGCGCCATGCGGCAGGACGCCGAGGCCGCGGTGCACATGTTCGAGGCCACGCACGAGAACCCCGAGCTCATCTGGAACAACAACACGCGCGCGCAGCTGCGCGAGGCGCTGGACCGCCTGGCAGCGGACCTCTACGAGCGCCAGCGGCGCAACCGCGCAGAGAAGTGGGCGCTGCCCGACGACTTTGCGGTGGTCTACGACGAGCTCAAGAACGAGCCCACCATCGGCGGCGTCTACACGCGCCTCTTCCTCAAGCAGCCCACCTGGGCCCTCCGCAACCCCAAGGAGTTCGCCGAGGCCGTCCTCACTAAGTGTACGCCCGCCCTGTGCCGCCCCTTCCGCCCTTCTTGTGTGCCGCTGCTCCCCCGGTGCCTTGCTTTGCTAGCGGCGGATGTCTCCCGGCCACTACTGCTCTGTCCTGCTCTCCTATTTTGCAAAGACGGCTGGCGTCCTCAGAGCCGCTGCCCCACTTGCGCGTTCGCCGTTTGCACACATTCGAGTGTTGTCGGGGCTTTATGTGTTGGCTGCCGCCATTCACAGAGCAATTGATGTCGCGAAATTGTGGCATCGATTTCAGAGGCAGCCCTCTCGGCAAAACACGCCCCCACTGACGCTGCAACCGTGCCGCGCAGACGTGGAGCTGTACAACGTGGTGGCCAAGGACGGGGGCAGCGCCGAGTCGGAGGAGCAGCTGCGGTACGTGAGCAGCGTCGCGCAGGCGTTCCTGGCGGCCAACGCGCCCGTGTGCGACCACGCGGCCAAGACGGGCCACCTGGCCAAGCTCCTGACGCAGCTCGACAGCGCGTCGCTGCCGCGGCGCCACCCGACCTGCGTGGCCGTCGTCGCCATCCTGCTCTCGAGCCAGCTCTGCGTCGAGGCCGCGGCCGCGGTCCCCAACGCCGTCCGCGCGATGGCCGGCGAGGCCCTGCGCGTGGCCCCCGCGGCCGCCGTGCAGGGCATCGAGCGCATGTTCGCCAAGAACGCGTGCCGCGAGTCTGCGTGCCTCGTGGCGCAGCTGCTGGCGGCGCCGCAGGTGCTCGACGAGATGCTGGGCGTCCTCGAGGGCCGCCACGACTTTGCGCTGGGCGCCGACGCGTCCGAGGTCAAGGCGCGGCTCGTCTCGGGGCTGCAGGCCGCCGGGGCCGACGCGCTGCACGGCGAGGCGCTGCGGGCGCGGCTGGCGCAGAGCAAGGTGTGGGCCGACTACAGCGGGCAGCGGCACGACCTCTTCCTGCCCGCCTCGCAGCCCGTCGCGGGGCTGCTCACGGGGCCCACGGGGGCCGGGGCGTCGATCGGGCTGCTGACCAACACGCCGCACAGCAGCCAGATGATGCCCGACAAGCCCCCCGAGCTGTGAGCGGTGGCCAGGACAGCGCTGGCCAGCAGCAAGCAGCAGCAACTCTCACTCTCTCCCCTCCCCCCTCTCTTTCTCTCCCTCCAGAGGTCCCCGGCCATGCATCTCTTATAGCAAAGCACCACAACACGAATAGAGTTCGGTGTCCAGCAGTGAGTGGCCATGCGCTCGCACAGGGACACGGGCGAAGCAAGGCCGGCGAGGCTGTGACCACCCAGGGTCCCTCCCCGCCCCCCGCCGTCTTGGGACACCCACCCCAATCAATTCCTGTAACCGCTGGACTGGGGAGCCGAGTCCCGCAAGCCGCCCGACCATCTCTGTTGGTGAGTGCCACACTCGCTGTAACCACTGGACTGGGGAGCCGAGTCCCGCGATCCCTGTAGATGGGGGGCACACCCAATTCGAGGCAGGCCTCGCTGCTTCTTCAGGCGCGTCTTGACAGCCGGACGGCACTGCGGACACGTGTCGAAACGCTACTAATGCGGTACTCGGTGACGCCGGGGTGCGCCTCGAACACACTTGAGTGATGTCACTGCGACTATTTCCCTGGGATTTATAAATCTTCACTGCAGAGACTGTAACTCGCGAAACCGCAGCTGAGCAGCGCAGACTGAGCCATGGACCCCTCGGACAAGACGATCGCGCCCTACGTGCCTGCCACCGTCCTCGACGTGCGCCCAGCCCTCTCCCGCCCGGTGCGCAGCCCACAGCTGACGGGGAAGGCGTGTGCGCAGGGCCAGCGGACAGTGACGGTGTTCGGGGCGTCGGGCGCACAGCCTGGCGACGCCCTCTGGCAGACCTCTGTCGCCCTCGGCAGCCTCCTCGCCCGCAAGGGCTACACCCTCGTTCGCCCTCTCCCCTCCACACACAGCAGCAGCAGAGAGGAGTGTGTGCTGACGTGTGATGACGTGTTGTTGCGTGTGCTGGGCGCTGGGGTGACTTGAACGTCGCAGGTGAACGGGGGGTACATGGGGACCATGGAGGCCACAGCCCTCGGCGCCAAGCAGGCTGGCGGCCGCTCGTACGGCGTCGTCGTCCCCAAGCTCTTCGTCGAGCGCCACCGCCTGCACGGCGCCAACCCCAACCTCACCGGCGTCATCGGTACTGACCGCCCACACGTCACTGCATCGCTCGCTGCTGTTTCGGTCTCCTTCCC
>CACRSC010000039.1:50398-105892 GCA_902651635.1 Mastigamoeba balamuthi | reverse complement strand
GATGACGTGTTGTTGCGTGTGCTGGGCGCTGGGGTGACTTGAACGTCGCAGGTGAACGGGGGGTACATGGGGACCATGGAGGCCACAGCCCTCGGCGCCAAGCAGGCTGGCGGCCGCTCGTACGGCGTCGTCGTCCCCAAGCTCTTCGTCGAGCGCCACCGCCTGCACGGCGCCAACCCCAACCTCACCGGCGTCATCGGTACTGACCGCCCACACGTCACTGCATCGCTCGCTGCTGTTTCGGTCTCCTTCCCTGTTCCTTTGCTGCGGCACTATAATTGTGGAGCTCACTGCTCGTGGCCGCAGCGACGACGAGCCTGCTGGAGCGCATCGACGTGCTGCTGCACGGGGCGCACGACGCGATCGTGGTGCTGCCGGGCAGCCTGGGGACGCTGCAGGAGATCGTCTGCGCGTGGACGGAGCTCAAGCTGGCGCCGATGCACTCGGGGCCCAAGCCCCCCAAGAGGGTGCTCGCCTGGGAGAACCCCTGGCGCAAGGTCATCGAGGGCATCGCCGACTCGCTCGACTTCCCCCAGGAGCTCTCCGCCAGTGCGCCTGCGCCTCCCCCCCCGTCCCTCGTGCCACTCACCGGCTCTGCGCACCTCGCAGTGATCGAGTACGTCTCGGGGGTCGACGACGTGGACAGGCTTATGCCGGGAACTACCGAGGACGCCACTGCGTAGGATAGGCGCCAGCAGCCCTCTGAACCATTTGGACGACAGTACAGATGAACAAGGAACATCATTGCAGACACCCGCAGTGCTCCTGCGAAGCGCTCTTACCAATTTATTGAGGGATCTGCATTCCTTCCTGATACGACACGCTCTTTGCTGTTCTCAACAGGCGCACAATCAGGCTTGGCCCTGTGTCTTTCATTTCCTTCAAGGACCTCCAGCAAATGATCGTGATCCCGACGGTCCCTACAGCTTCTCGGGTTTGTGGGCTGAGGCCTCGAGGGCAAACAGCTGGGGCTCTGGAGAGATAACCGGTGTGCTCAAGGCCACGAGGGCTCCATCTTCCTGCCCCCTGCACCTCTGCGAGCCAGTCGACTTTCCTCTGACGCAAGCAAGCGGGGCGTGCTTCCTCAGGGGGCTAAGTGGCCTGACATGCAGAGGTGGCTGCACGGGGTGTGCAGGAAAAACACGGGGCGGAGAGCGCCATTGCGAAACGAAGCTAAGCAGATAGGGCCGGAGTACACCCAGGTCGTCTGGGGGGCTCAACGTAGAGAAGTTGGGTGACTGGGTGACGGGACAAGCAAGACCTGCGATGCTTGTGCCGCAATGCGGTGTATGACAGACTATTTGGTAGTTGCAAAACAGATTCCCGCTTGTTTCGTTCTCCATACCCATACTGAGGGGGACAAAAGCAATAAGGCCTCGGGCAAAGGCCCCATGATAACTCCGAGTCAGGCCGTGCTTGACTCGGCGTTCTCAGAGTGAACGAAGACTCAGGCCTGATGGGAATAAGGAGAGAACGGGTCAGCGAACATCGTGAAGGAGCCGATAAAGTGTTTCAGCGATGTTGCTGAAACGCCGATTCGTACACGTAAGCTTCAGCAAGAAAAGTGCCCCCACCCAGGAGTTTCTCAAGTGCTCCTCCTTTTGGCCCCCTTTTTTCTGCGCGTGGCGGCCGAGACACAATCGAAAGGGGGCAGGGCTGCACACTGCCACACGGGATACTGCGCCTCTGGCGGGGGATGCGAGGAGGGCACAGGAGGTGTAGGTTATGCTGAAAAGCCTGTGCAACAGGAAAAGGCCCATCAACAGCAAAAAGCCGTTGTTCACTCGCACGAACGTGATATGGCGAGGCGCCGCTCTTGACGCGAAATGGCTGTGCATGAGGCGCTTGACAGAGTGGGGGGAGGACTGCTGCCACAAGGATCAATGTCGCACCCCACGAACGGTCTCTGAGGAAATCATCGCCCGCAGCACCAGGAGAAGGCAGATACTCGGTGATGCCAATGGCACAACGCACAGCATCGCATCGGGCTCGCGCACCATTGCCCGACGCATCCGTGGCGGCCCTTCCACGTGCCTGATCAGTTATCATCGGACATACTGCATTTCTGTGGTTGATTCAATCCAGTCTTGTGTAAGTTGGGTACGCACGTCGCAGCTCAGAGCCCTTGGACCCGAGTGCACGAGTGCACGTCCTCTAAGTCCCGCCTTGAAATGTCCAGATCGCTGGAGACACCTGTTTCTCCCCCCTGGCGGTTGCGATAACCGCCAGTTCGTTTGTTTATTTGTCTGTGAGTTTCGTCCCCTGGCACTCTGGGCGACAGTGCAGCACCATTCCACCTGCTCCGCATGCAGCAGCCCACAGCCCTTGCCTATTCTCTGGCTTCCGAGGGCGCTGGGGAGGGACAGCGGCTCTTTGCACGTATAACGCAACAGCGGTTGGAGATCACGTGCCCGAAAAATGAGCATATTGAACATGAGAACATCTCAGGAACGCAGCCCGGTGAAGGGGGCACTTTTCCTGCTGCAGCTTACGTGTCCGGATTTATTTTTCAGTGACATCATTGGAGGGACATTATCGACCCCCGGGGGATTTTTCGTTCTCTCTCTTTTTTTCATTCCACATCGGGCTCACATGTCCACCAACACCGTGTCAGCTGCTGTGCTCACGGCCTGCCTTATCGGCAGTGCCGTGGCAGCATCCGCCCTCCCCGACATCAGCGTTGTCGGGGTCCAGGCTGTCAAGGACTGGGCCAACGCCCGCGTGCGTGCTGCAGAGCAGGGGCGCAGCCACTACGCGTCGCCCTCGTTCTGGGGCTCGGAGATCGTCTACCAGATCCAGATCGACCGCTTCAACAACGGCAACCTCACCAACGACAACCTCAACCTGCCCGCGGTCCAGGCCTCCAACCAGAACAGCAACAACATGTGGGGGCTGCCCGACTACCGCATGGGCGGTGATCTGAGCGGCATCACGGCGCGTCTGGACTACCTCAAGGACCTCGGCATCACCAGGTGCGCCCAAACCAGGGGTCGGGTGTTTCCCTCTGTCAGCGCGCACTAGGAAACGCGCACCACCTCCGTGCCGCATGAAGGCGCGACACGCGGTGTAGTGGCGTTTTGGGGCAAAATGCCGTTAGGGAAGAAACAAGGGGTTTCAAAACGGGGTTGAACGCATAAATGCGCGGGCATTTTTCCTGCGCAGCTGACGTGGGTGGAGGAATATCTCAGAGAGGGGAACGCCGTTATTTTGCATTTTCCAGACAAAAACAATGGCGGCTTGCCCTGATGTGCACAAGAATGCACGCAACAACCGTCGTTATCTTAAGCCGTTATAGTTTTCAAGCTTTCTGCGAGAAACCCTGTCTCGGAGCCGGCACGGATACCTAGTGCTCACCGTGTGTTTTACCCTCCACTGCTCACCGACGCGCGTGCCTGCGTCTCACTCATTTCGCATTTAAATCACTTTTTGTTCTGTCAAATTTGGGGGTACAGTCACGCAAACACCTCGCTCGCAGCTAACAGCGCGTTGCTATCAGCCTGTGGATCACCCCGTTCCTCAAGCACAACGGCGACTACCACGGCTACTGCGTTGCGGACTACACTGAGGTCGACCCGGGCTTCGGCACTGCCGAGGAGCTCCGCGAGCTCGTTTCCCAGGCGCACTCGCGCGGCATCCGCATCGTCATGGACGTCGTCTTCAACCACATCTGCGACAGGAACACGCACTACTCGCGCCAGCCCGACAGCCACTACGACTGCACCAACACGCTCGACGCCGCGTACTGGGCGGGCCAGCCCACTGGCTCCCCCAAGCAGGGCGACATCTCTTTCGGCAACACCTTCTTCGCTCCCTTCAGGACCAAGGCACGCTGCTCTGCTCTGATCCTCTGCTGTTGACACGTTCATCGCTGACGCCACGCACTCTTCTCTCGCACAGTACTTCCTGAACAGGTGCGGGCCCAACACTGGTGCCGAGATGAGTGGCGACGAGAGCCGTATCATGTTCGGCGACTTCACTGACCTGATGTTCGACCTCGACACTCGCAACTACGACTTCCAGGAGATCTTCACTGCCCTCCACAAGTACTGGATCGCCTACGCCGACATCGACGGCTTCCGCCTCGATGCCGCCAAGTTCACGACTGCCGACTTCATCGCGTACTTCAGCACTGAGGTCCGCAGGTACGCCAACTCCATCGGCAAGAACAACTTCCTCGTCCTCGGCGAGGTCGCTGCTCCTCCGGACTGGATCGGCCGCTCTGTCGGCAAGATGATGTCGAACCCCCTGAACCCCAACGACCACGGCAACGGCGTGCCCGCGGCACTGACTGCCCGCCTGAACGACCTGAAGAGCACGTACCTGGCGCACCCTTACAGCAAGTACCCCGGTCTGGACGCCGTGTACAACTTCGCGCTGAGCGGGACCCTCAAGGACCTCCTCATGAACCAGCGCAGCGCGCACTCGCTCGAGGACGCGTTCAACGCTCAGTACCAGCAGACTCTGGCGGCGCAGAACGACGCGAGGCTCGACTGGAACCACGTCGAGATTCACGACTGGCCTCGCGTGGTCGAGGGCGGCAGCGATCCGTACAAGAGCCGCCTGGCTGTGTCGGCGCTGACCCTCGTCCAGGGCACCCCTGTGCTGTACTACGGCATCGAGCAGGGCTTCAACGGCAACTGCCACTGGAACAACATGAACCTCGGCGCCGCCACGCAGTCGGTCCAGAGCGTGTGCTCGGCCAACGGCGACGTCGTCCACCGCCAGAACATGTTCATGGGCAGCGGCTGGCGTCTGGGCAGCACCGTCGCCTCGATCGACAAGTGAGTTCCTCTCATCCCTCGCCCCCCTTGCGTTGTCGGCGCCAATTGACGGTCGACCCACGCAGGCTCGCGTACGTCGGCAAGTCTCAGCACACGCCGTCGCCTGCCTGGCAGCAGGACCCCTTCCTGGACCGCTCGCACATGGTGTACAAGGCGGCTCGCAAGATCAACGCCATCCGCCAGTCGTGCAACGCGCTCAAGACCGGGTGGACCGCGTTCAGGTGGGGCGACTTCGGCAACACCGGCATCGTGGCGTTCTCGAGGATCGCGGGCTCCATGGAGATCGTCGTCGTCATCAACACCGCGTCGTGGACGATGCAGATCCCCAGGCTGCAGATCGACAGCGGCATCAACGGCGTCTCGGGCCAGCGCTACAAGAACCTGCTCAACGGCTACGAGGTCGCCTGGACGGGCAAGGAGAACGGCAACAGCTTCCTCTACTTCAACAACATGAACATCGAGGGCAACTCGGTCAAGATCTTCGCCCACGAGAACAACATCGGCGACTGGAACGCGTACCTCGAGGCCTCGCTCTGCAAGGGCGCCCCCGTCCCCGTGCCCCCCGCCTCCTCCTCTTCGAGCTCCGCCGCGCAGCCCAGCCAGCCCGCGGCCACCTCCTCGTCGAGCGCTGCCGCTGCGTCGTCGCACAACGCCCCCTGTGTCGTCGAGCAACGCTGCCGAGTCGTCGAGCGCCCAGCCGGTCGCTCCCTCCAGCTCTGCCCACTCGTCGTCTAGCTCCTCGTCGCCTGCCACCCACTCGAGCGCCGCCCACGTCTCGTCTCGTCGTCGTCGAGCTCCTCGTCGCCTGCCACCCACTCGAGTGCCCACGTGTCGTCGTCGTCGAGCGCCGCTGCCCCCGCCGAGTCGTCGAGCTCCTCGTCGCCTGCCACTCACTCGAGCGCCGCCCACGTGTCGTCGTCGTCGAGCGCAGCCGCCCCGGCGGCGTCGAGCAGCGAGGGCTCTGATGCCCCCATCCCCGTGGTTCCCCTCCCCGACATCAGCGTCGTCGGCCCCCAGGCTGTGAAGGACTGGGCCAACGCCCGCGTGCGCGCTGCCGAGGCCAACTTCCAGAAGAGGCGCAGCCACTACGCGTCGCCGTCGTTCTGGGGCTCGGAGATCGTCTACCAGATCCAGATCGACCGCTTCAACAACGGCAACCTCAGCAACGACAACCTCAACCTGCCCGCCACCCAGGCCGCCAACCAGAACACCCCCAACCAGTACGGCCTGCCCGACTACCGCATGGGTGGCGATCTGCGCGGCATCGTCGACCGTCTCGACTACCTCAAGGACCTCGGCATCACCAGGTGCGCCAAAAAGCTGCCTGAGCTTGTATCCCTCATTCTTCTACTTTGTTACCTTATTTTTGATTGGCTTTTTTGTTACCATTTTGTGATGTACTAAGCTCCTTCTTCAAACAGCCTGTGGATCACTCCTTTCCTCAAGCACAACGGCGACTACCACGGCTACTGCGTCACGGACTACACTGAGGTCGACCCGGGCTTCGGCACTGCCAACGAGCTCCGCGAGCTCGTTTCCCAGGCGCACTCGCGCGGCATCCGCATCGTCATGGACGTCGTCTTCAACCACATCTGCGACAGGAACACGCACTACTCGCGCCAGCCCGACAGCCACTACGACTGCACCAACACGCTCGACGCCGCGTACTGGGCGGGCCAGCCCACTGGCTCCCCCAAGCAGGGCGACATCTCGTTCGGCAACACCTTCTTCGCTCCCTTCAGGACCAAGGCACGCTGCTCTGCCAATCACTGCTCTTGGATACTGCAGTAGTCGCTGACGCCACGCACCCTTCTCTCGCACAGTACTTCCTGAACAGGTGCGGGCCCAACACTGGTGCCGAGATGGGCGGCGACGAGAGCCGTGTGATGTTCGGCGACTTCACTGACCTGATGTTCGACCTCGACACGCGCAACTACGACTTCCAGGAGATCTTCACTGCCCTCCACAAGTACTGGATCGCCTACGCCGACATCGACGGCTTCCGCCTCGACGCCGCCAAGTTCACGACTGCCGACTTCATCGCGTACTTCAGCACCCAGGTCCGCGCGTACGCCAACTCCATCGGCAAGAACAACTTCCTCGTCCTCGGCGAGGTCGCTGCTCCTCCGGACTGGATCGGCCGCTCTGTCGGCAAGATGATGTCGAACCCCTCGAACCCCAACGACCACGGCAACGGCGTTCCCGCGGCACTGACTGCCCGCCTGAACGACCTGAAGAGCACGTACCTGGCGCACCCTTACAGCAAGTACCCCGGTCTGGACGCCGTGTACAACTTCGCGCTGAGCGGGACCCTCAAGGACCTCCTCATGAACCAGCGCATCACCCACGCCCTCGAGGACGCGTTCAGCGCGCAGTACCAGCAGACCCTCGCCTCGCAGGGCGACGCGAGGCTCGACTGGAACAACGTCGAGATCCACGACTGGCCCCGCATGGTCGAGGGCGGGTCGGACCCCACCAAGAGCCGCCTCGGTGTGTCGGCGCTGCCCTTCGTGCAGGGCACTCCTGTGCTGTACTACGGCATCGAGCAGGGCTTCAACGGCAACTGCCACTGGAACAACATGAACCTCGGCGCCGCCACGCAGCAGGTCCAGAGCACGTGCTCGGCGAACGGCGACGTCGTCCACCGCCAGAATATGTTCATGGGCAGCGGCTGGCGTCTGGGCAGCACCATCTCCTCGATCGATAAGTGCGCATGAATTCAGCTTCCCATCCGCCCTTTACCATATGAACTAATCCCCTCGCCCCTGCAGCCTCGCGTACGTCGGCAAGGCCCAGCACACGCCGTCGCCCGCGTGGCAGCAGGATCCCTACCTGGACCGCTCGCACATGGTGTACAAGGCGGCTCGCAAGGCCAACGCCATCCGCCAGTCGTGCAGCGCGCTGAACGTCGGGCAGACCACCTTCAGGTGGGGCGACTTCAGCTCGAGCTCCGGCGTCCTCGCGTTCTCGAGGATCGCGGGCTCCGTCGAGATTGTCGTCGTCATCAACACGGCGTCTTCGTCTCAGCCGATCCCCAGGTTGCAGATCGACCGCGGCATCAACGGCGCCGCGGGCCAGCGCTACAAGAACATGATGGCCGCGGGCGAGGTGGCCACGACGAGCATCGACAACGGCAACAGCTACCTCAACTTCGGCAGCCTCAGCATCGAGGGCAACTCGGTCAAGGTCTTCACCCACGAGAACAACCTCGGCAGCTGGAACGCGTACCTCGAGGCCTACCTCTGCAAGGGCGCCCCCGTCCCCGTGCCCCCCGCCTCCTCCTCGTCGAGCGAGCACGCGGCCTCGTCGGCCCACCACGGCCACTCGAGCGCCGCTGCGGCCTCGTCGAGCTCTGCGGCGGCCGCCTCGTCGAGCCACCACCACGACCACTCGAGCCACGTGCAGCCCGTCAGCTCGTCGAGCAGCGTCGTGAGCGAGGAGTCGTGCGACGAGTAGACCAGAGGCACAGGCGGAGAGCTAACTACTACTACTGAGGCCAAGATGCCCACCCACCTGGAGGAATGTTGTAAATAACCAAATGACTGCAACCTTCCCCACTCAAAATTGAGCTCAGCTATGCACTACGTTCTCATCGGCCTTCGCGCTAGTGCGCATATTGCAGTCGGGTCACACCGATCTCCGCAACTGTCTTTGATTCCCATGTCTCTTCCCCGACCCACTCGACTATTGATCTAAAACAACCGTTGTCTAGCTTGCCTAATCCCACAGCACCGTGTAAAGGACGGTGTATCCGTTCCGTGAGTACAGGGAGCGTCCTCTCACTGAACAGGTGTTGCTTTTGCTCTGGCGAATTCCTCAGTGTGTTAACGACGAGTGGCTCGCACACTTCGTAAATGAAGACCGTGCCTCCGGCTCCTCGATCGACAGCCTTTAATCATCTCATTGACAGCAACAACTGCGTCGGCCTGATCTGAATTTCCCAAACACCCAGAGCTCTTGAGGCAGCTCCTGAACGCAAAGCAGTACCTGCCACGCAGGTTCCAGAGAGCCTGAGCACAGAGCTTCCCGTACCGCCGTACTCCCGGCGATGGCAGGGCTGTCTGTGGCGCAGGGCAGCAGCGGGACGCCCGCGGGCTGCAGTTGACCGGGAAGCAGCAGACACGGTTGATGAAGCACTGCTTCATCGAGGTACAGTAAGCTGGTGCTATGCGCATAGCACGAGAGAGGGGTCCCTGCTGAGTACGACCATGGGGACGGTATTGCATTTGCTGACAGCGCCATGAAAACCGGCACGAGGAGACGTGCTCCTCCGAACAGCCCGCACGGGTTTCTGCAGAACTGAAGCTCCGCGCTGAGACGCAACTGAGGGAAAGCTTGATCTTGGTTGTGCCAGCCCTGTTCATTGGCTTGATGGCATAAGTCGACTAAAGATGAAGAAGGCGACTTGGCCTGTGCTAACAATGCCACTGTGTCCTGGAGGCAAAGCTTTGACAGCTGATTTGATTTTTATGGCCCCTCTGTCCATTTTATGCATATCAGTTATCACCATATTGCAGAATGCCCTTGTCTAGTCTCTGTGCCCCTCACATTTTTCAACAGCTCCGACAGTGCTGAAATCCCCAAACAGAACTCCACGGCCGAAAAATCGGAGCCGTATCGGTTTTTCCCTGACGCATTGGTGGCGGCTTCTCCTTCCAGAAGACGCATGCACTCTGAGGTTGCTTACCGCCCGTCTGACCCATGTGCTGAAACCTCGAGAGTTTGGAGACCTTGGTGGTGTGCACCTCGCCCACAAGAATGCTGTCTCCGAAAGCCACTATGCGGGGGCCTGCCCCGAAACCCAATTTGGGAGAAAAGGTAAAACGAGAGCTTCCTTTTTTGGGTATCATTTCCCCCGAAAATGGCATAGGTGCCCCGAGTCGTCTCGAGTCCATCCCAATAGTGCCCAAGACTGGGGGCTTTTGTTGTCACGCACGCTGTCATAATTCATGAGTTCCAGTGCTTGGGATGACAGCAAGAGCTCCCACGCCAAGTCTGCCATTGCCGTTATTCGTGGCACCAGTGAGTGAGACGAAACTGTGGCACTACAACTCGGTCTTCCCACACAACTAAAATGGACTGTGCTTTTGGGCTGAGGGCTGTTCGCTCAGAGAGGCAGCGCACCAGGCAGAAGTGGACCACCGTATGCCAAAGCAAGTACCTTGCACCCAGTGCTGTGAGTGCACGAGCCACGTGGTGCTCCCTGTGGGAGAAAGGCAACTTCGGGCCTTCTGTTGTTGTCTAAGCTACCTCGGTGTGGCCCTGGGCAGGCAAAGGAAATTGATATCATTGACAACCACTGCTCTTAACTGGGAATGCAGCAACTTCTTGATGCAGCTCTGCACAAATATGCGGATATGTCTCAAACCACGGGCCTGTGGCAGAATGCAACTATCCACTCTCATGCCATGGAGAGCTCGAGACCGCTGAGCAGCTCTTCTTCTTCATTGCTGTTGCCTTGTATAACTTACATAGGTTGTCTAGGGGCAGCAGATCGTGGAGGCACTATTCAAGAAGAGGTCATCTGACAGACGTCTTCAACTGTCTTTTGAAAGAAAAAAGAATAATAATAAATTTACAAGATACAAGTAACATCATAGCAATTACAAGAAAAATTGAAAAATAAAAATCAGAAAAAAGAAAAAGAAACAAAACATCCCTTGAACACGAGATGCACTAAACAATACTTCAAATGCCTAGACACAAAACAAAAAAAAGTCACTTCGGTTGCAAGTGCAAAGCGAAGCAGAGCACGTGCAACAAAAGTGACTTTTTTGTTTTGTGATGACGAAATCTGACGAATCACTTTGTCACGAAAAATAATTCGTCATATTTATAAAGGTCACAAATTACAATTACACCAATGGAATATGAAATCAATGAATTCAGAAGTGAAAAAAATAGCAGATGAATTCTTAAGGGGGTGCCAAAGGGCACCTGATGGTCACGAATGGACACTCTGCGTTTTTTCTTCATTTCCACGTAATCACGCCCTTCAGGTGTGTCCCCCTGGCAAAGGGGCGCGCGGGCTAGGCTTGTTCAGGCTTGGCAGGCTTGCAAGGATTCGTGGCATAACTAAAAATATGCCCCAAGGGGAATGGTTACAAAGGGCCACACAAAAGTGACTTTTTTGTTTTGTGATGACGAAATTTGACGAATCACTTTATAAATATAACGAATTATTTTCATGACAAAGGTCACAAATTACAATTACACCAATGGAGATATTGATTCTCTTCCATTCAGAATCAGGTTAGATTTTAAATGGGATATTTAGAGTGGTATTTTTTATCTTTGGATGGACCCTTCAGACAAGACGATCGCGCCCTACGTGCCTGCCACCGTCCTCGATGTGCGCCCATCCCTCTCCCCCCGGTTCGCAGACCACAGCTGACGGGGGAGGCGTGTGCGCAGGGCCAGCGGACAGTGACGGTGTTCGGGGCGTCGGGCGCACAGCCTGGCGACGCCCTCTGGCAGACCTCTGTCGCCCTCGGCAGCCTCCTCGCCCGCAAGGGCTACACCCTCGTTCGCCCTCTCCCCTCTGCCCTCTGCCACCCACACGCTGCAACAGCAGCAGAGAGGAGTGTGTGTGCTGACGTGTGATGACGTGTTGTTGCGTGTGCTGGGCGCTGGGGTGACTTGAACGTCGCAGGTGAACGGGGGGTACATGGGGACCATGGAGGCCACGGCCCTCGGCGCCAAGCAGGCTGGCGGCCGCTCGTACGGCGTCGTCGTCCCCAAGCTCTTCGTCGAGCGCCACCGCCTGCGGGGCGCCAACCCCAACCTCACCGGCGTCATCGGTGCTCGCCACCCTCGTTGTTCGCGCGGTGGCTCTGTCAGTTGATTTCTGTGTGTTCTGCGCGACATGCTGATCGGGAAGCTGTGCGAGTGTGTTCCTGACCTGGGCGATTGCTGGCGGTGCTCGTGACCGCAGCGACGACGAGCCTGCTGGAGCGCATCGAGCTGCTGCTGCACGGGGCGCGCGACGCGATCGTGGTGCTGCCGGGCAGCCTGGGGACGCTGCAGGAGATCGTCAGCGCCTGGTCCGAGCTGCGCCTCGCCCCCATGCACGCGGGGCCTCGGCCCCCGCAGCGGCTGCTCGCGTGGGAGGACCCCTGGCGCAAGGTCATTGAGGGCATCGCCGACTCGCTCGACTTCCCTCAGGACGTTGTCTCCAGTGCGTTCTTTCGTGATCCGCGTCCGCTAAGCCCGCGGCCCCCACCCAGTGGTCGAATTCGTATCTGGTGTCGACGACGTGGACAACAAGCTCCCGAGCGTCGTTGCCTAGAGCCGCCAGAGCAAAGAAGGCGGGTGTCACTGTGTCTGTGTAGTTGATCGTTCATCAGGACACAATCTCGATGCTCATAGCAACAGTCAGTGAGATGCTCTTCAAAGGCTATTTATTCAATTGAATGTCAGTCTGTGCGGCCAGTGGTCCTCTTTGCCAGCACGGTGACTAAAGAGGTGCCTGACCTCCCAGGATGAACGAGAGCCCGCTGGATACGGAGAGCCTGCGGGTGCTGGCACCTCTCGCGGGGAACTCGCAGTGGGCCAACCTAGCCCTGGAGTCCTCCTTCACCACTCCTGGTAACGCGCTCTGCTTCATGGCCTCCTCCGAGGTCTCGCACTCGTTGGCACTGGGCGGCTTGTTCGTGGCCGACTCCTCAGAGGGCCTGTGGACGTAGCAGACGAGCTCTCCCTTGCCCTGGATCTGGAGGGGCCCGCGGCACTCCCACGCGAACTCCTTGCGCAGCCGCTGGTACGTGTCCTCGGTGACCTGCACGCAGCCCACCACCCCGTTGTGCTCCATCCGCGACGCCACGTTCACCGTGTCGCCCCACAGGTCGTACGCGATCTTCTTGGTCCCGATGATCCCCGCCACCACCGGCCCCGAGTTGATCCCGATCCGCACGCTCACCGGCGTGTCCGTCCCCCCGTTGTACTCGCGCAGCGACCCCAGCATCGCCACCGCGAACCGCATCATCAGCTCCGCGTGGTCCCTCCGCCGCACGGGCACCCCGCACACCGCCATGTACGCGTCCCCGATCGTCTTGATCTTCTCCACCGAGTGCTGCTCCAGCAGGTTGTCCCACAGCGAGAAGACCCCGTTCAGCACCGTCACGATCTTCTCCGCCGACAGCTTCGACGACATGTTCGTGAACCCCGCGATGTCCGCGAACAGCACCGTGGCCTCTGCAAACTGGTCGGCGAGGAGCATGCTGCACCCTCTCTCCCTCTCCTTGTCGGCCACGGACGTGAGGCTGTTGAGCTGCTCCGCGATCTCCTTGGGGAAGATGTTGAGCAGCAGCCCCTCAGCCTGGCCCAATGCTCACATTAGAAGCACAAAGTGAAGATCTGCAATGAATTGCAAGTTGAACGAACCCTGTTGCGCTCGCGAGTGATCACCTGCTCGCGGTCCTTGATGGCTGTGATGTCGCGGATAAACAGCGCTGTTCGTATCTTTCCATGAACGACAGTCCTACTGACAGACACCAGCGAGCTGAACAGCGTCCCATCTGCGTCAAAGAGAAATTGGGTGCCAATACTCACACATTCAAAACTCACCCTGCTTTTTGATGACCACCTCTGAGCTGATCTTGGCCTTGACGTTCTTGTCCTCCCTGCACCCTCATCATCAGTGTCATTCTTGTTGCCAAACAAATGAGGTGTCGGACCCGAAGACGTTGCTGAAGAGTCTCTTGTTGGCCTCGATGTCGGTGGGCACCACCAGCGACAGGTCCTGGCCCAGCGCTTCCTGCACGCTGTACCCCGTCAGGGACTCGGCGACGGGGTTGAAGAGCTCGATGGCCTTGTTCTGGTTGCACAGAATCACAATGTCCTCGCACGCGTCCACAATTGACTTGGTCACCCTCTCCTGGTCCTTGTCGCTCTGCGCCTCGATCTCCGAAGCGCTCCTGCCCATCTCCAGGAAGTCGTGTATCGACTCGACGCTGTCGAGCACGTTGACGGGCAGGAACAGAAGCATGCGGATCGTTCTGCAGTTGCACAAGTCACACTTTAGCGTAGCCAGTAGCACACACTGTTTTCAATGCGACTCACTTCTCGATTTCCTTTCCTACGGCCGTAACGCGCGTCCTGACGACAAAATAATAGAGGCACAACACCGTGGTGAAGACCCAGAATAGGGCAGTTATGATGCTGATCACACTGAATAATCAAGTGAGATCAAACCGCCAAAGGAGAGGGCTACCGTGTGACAGCTGCTGAAGCGCCTCTCTGCTGTAGGTTGATGTCCTCTGCCAGCCACGAGTCGAGCGTGTCTCTAAGACTGCTGGGTAACGCGTAGTATGTCATCTGCACCTCAGGCGGCACTGAGTCTGTCGAATTTACTCTGGGGGAGGGATCACGAGGTCAACGGAGCAAAGAAAAGGAGGAACATCAGATCTCATACATTGCTCTGTAGGACCAGGCGAACGTCTTGATCATATCGGAATACGTTCGCAACAGAACTCCCAGGCCTCTGCAGTTGCTCGCATGGAGTTCTGCTGGGCACGGGCGGCGGAACCAGAGGCTCTCGAGGTCGTGGTCATTCCTAATGTCAGAAGCAACCGACATAATCCCGTACTTGAGCTTGTTGTCTGCCGTCGTGTACTCGGCAAAGGAATCGTCGAACCTGCTCAGAATTTCCGACCTGGTGCCCATCGTGGGGTCTCCCACTATCAACTCTTTGGACCACAGCAGCATCTCCATCAAGGCAGTCCTGCGGGTACTCGCAGCAGCCAGCGAGTAGCCCTGGTGCTGGTCCGACATTGTGAATGTGATGGACAGCGCGAAGATGGCCGTGCACACGGCCAGCAGCAGGCAGATACCCGCCCCGAACATGATCGTCAGCGTGTACGTCGACTTGAGGCTGTTGTGCGTCTGGACGCTCGCTGTATCGACGCTGCGGTCTTCATCGTTGACAGCGAGCTTCTCGCAGGTATTGATGAGCGTAGACTTTGGAATGTCGAGGAACAGCTTCACGACGGATCTGCGCTCCTTGTCCACGTGGCTCAGAACTGGCAGGTACACGAGGGCCAGCACGCCCAGAGTGGCCACGACGGTTGCGGGAAAGAAGGCGTAGAGGAGGTGATGGACGCGGTACGCCTCGCTGAATGACAGAATGCCGTATTTGTCTCCCAGCAGGTGGAGGCTCTCCAGGAAAACAGTCGGTCCGTTATCCATGAGGAACCGGAACGCAGGGACAGCACGGAAGTTTGGCACGCCCATGCGCTCCAGCGACGTGTTGCACACAATGTCGACAGCGCTGATGAGGTCGTAGCCCGCCTCGAACCTGCCACGAAAAGTAATTCAAGAGGAGGTCTGTGTGGGACGTCCTACAGGTGCATGGATTCGTTGTATGTTGTCCCCGAGGCGTAGTCCGACAGGTTCGACGGGACGTAGATCAGCAACTGCGAAGGCGACATGAGGACCGTTGAACTGAGACATGCAAGTACCACTAGCGGCTCGGCCCAATGGTCTCCGATGATGGTAAACGAGTCGGAGTACTTGTACATCCTGTTGAACGAGCTCTCAAACTGCGCCATGGCCTCTATCGCCCGCTGGCAGTGCTCGCTCGCCACAGACACGTTGCCAGACATCAGCGCCAGCTCGTACTCGCGCATCTTGAGCACGCCCAGCAGCGAGTCTGTCTCCGACACGATCGTGTCCGCCAGCTCCTCCAGCGACAGCCGGTATCCGTCGAGCGTTGACACGGACGTGGCGTAGTTGACCGTCGTGCCCGCGATGAGGACGCCGAGCGTCACGAGCACCGCCACGTGGAGGCGCGTCAGGAAGTTGCTCCGCGCCGTCTCGATCTGTTTGGTTTTTGTTTTTGTTTTTGTGAGTTGCCGTTTTCGCTCAAGTCATAAGCCATGGGCGCCGCAGTTGACCAGTCACCTTCCTCCGCATGGAGCGGGCGTGCGCAGTGAACTCCGCCTGAAGTGTGCCCGCAGAGGCTCCGGAGCTCATTGACACCCCCGAGAGCGAAGAGCGCGACTTCTCGTCGACCTCTTCGCGCTGCTGCTGCTGCGACAGCACATCCGGCTTCGCGATTGACTTGGTGCTCTGAGAGTCGTCGCAGAGCTCAAGTGGCTTCCCGGAGGCCCCCTCTATCATAACACGGAACGTCCTCGTGTCGCTGAACCGCACCTCGCGGGTCTGCGCTGTGCTAAGCCTATCCGCCGGCTCCTCAGCGTCCTCGACTGTCACGATTGTCTCGTCCCTGGCATGGCTGAGTTCCTTGGCCTGAGCTCTTCTTTCGTGTCTCGAAATGTCCTCTTCCATCTGGTCGGCCATTATCAGCACTTGCTCTGCCGCCTCTTTGTCGTTCTGCAGCTCAACGAGGTGCCTCGCCCACGCTCTCAGAACCCTGATAACGCCAGTCGCTATCAGAAGAGAAGAGGAATTGGAGCTCTTTTCGCACGGGACGCTGTGGGGGTTCTCACTGAGCAGCTCCTGCAGCATCTCCTGGCTCTTGTGCTGGTGGTACCCAGCGCGCCGCACGTGCTGCACCAGCTGCTCGATGTCCATCGTGTCGCTGTGCGACCGCACCAGCAGCTGCCAGAACCGCGCCGTCGACATCCGGCACATCTTGTGGTGCTTGGACACCGTGTTGAGCGACAGCTGCACCTCTTCGTTCTGCTGCGCCTCCTGGTTGGCGCTCTGGCACATCTGCAGAAGGCTCGACGCCAGGTACCGCTTGTCCAGCGCCAGGTGCAGCCTCTTGGCCGACCGCAGGTGCAGCACAGCTCCCTTGGGGTCGTGCGCCACCTCGAACAGGATCCGCGCGTGCTCGAGGTGCGGGTTGCCGTCCCTCTGGAACATCTCCTTGGCCACCGACACCAGTTCCAGTGCGCGCGGCACCATAGCCTCAGCGCAGGCCGGAGACCCGACGTTGTAGATGCGCCTGAGCATCAGCTCCAGGTCCTCGGGCTTGGCGATCTTGATGGCGCTCGCGGGTATGTCCTGCACGAAGAACCGCTCCCAGTGCCGCAGCCGCAGACGGAAAACGAAGAACGCCGCCACGGCCGCGGGGACCAGCGCCGACACGCACAGGCAGAACGGCACGATCGAGTCGGCGACCACGGCAGCCGCCAGCTGGGGCACAGAGGCCACGGCGAGCGACGCCAGGACAGCGCCGACGGCGCAGTTGGTGAGCTTGCGCCAGAAGGGGAGCAACTGCCAGTGGGTCCACGCGAGGGCTGCGCAGCAGAGGAGCGACGCCAGGGCGTGGGCCCAGAGCAGCCTGTCGGGCAGGAACGCCCGAGTGGCCGACAGCGACACCTGGACGAGGGTCACGAGCACCCAGAGCCTGCCGGACGATACCGACAGCATCCCGCGGTGAGGCAGGAAGTCCCCGATCCTGTGCAGTGTCAGCAGCAGTCTGTGGAATTGCACTGGGAGTCTCGGACATAAACGTCGAGAAGACAGTGAAGAGGATAACCAGAGCCAGAGAGGCCGCAGCAGCGATCGTCGGGAGCACTCCCGCGCTGCTCGCCGCTGCGAATGCTGGGCAAGGGCTGTGTGAGAATCGAAGTCAAAAATGGACGCCAAATGGAAAACTCACTTCGGAGGCACAGGAAGGAAACGGGGAAAACGAGGGCAGGGAGGACCGTGAAGAGCCTCCGCAGCAGCAGCACGAGGCGTGCAGGGGCCTTCGCGCCACGCGAGAGGCGGAGGAACAGCACCGACACGGCGGCGGCTGTGACCAGCAGCGCCAAGCAGCTCGCGTACACCAGCGCTTCTGTGACTTTGTCGGAGGCCTCTGGTGCCCTGCCCGACAGTGTGAAAAACCCGCTCAGAGGATGCGGGCACAATGACTACCGGACCTGACGAGTGCCACCCAGCGGCCAACGCCACGCAGCTTGCCGCTGCCGAGGAGTGTCTGTTCGACGGAGAGTGTGACGAACTGGGCGACAACGACCAACACAGTTGCCATCAGCAAGTGCCTGCTGCGAGGCGCCTGGCTGACGCTGTAGGCGATCCTCTGCAGCACTCCGTACCCAACTGCCCGCAGCACAATGCACGTAACCGGTTAGCCGGAGCGGAGCGCACAGGGCATTATCGCGCGAAAGTGGGATGCGCTTAGTGATAGGGCACCGCTGAGAGAGGAGGTCGTGTAGGCGTCGGACCACGCGAGGCTCTCGCTCTGCGACGACCCCGTCGACTGCGACGGCATTTTGCTTCTCAGTATGCAGATGCTGAGTACACAACTGCAGCCCAAGTCAGAGACTGTGTGAATGAGCTGTCTTAGCATATCAGCGCAGAGGCCGAGGCTATTTTCGGGAAGGTTAGTTCTTCAACGTTTTCCTTTTCTTGAGAAGGTTGTGGTGGGTCAGCCAGTTCATGGCCCTCTCTTTCACTCTCGTCGCAATGCCCGCTTCTGCCGCTGCTCGGCGGGCGTCTGGCAGAACCTCCAGTCGAGGCAGGAAATTCGTCGGTTCGGTCGATTATGGCAAACAGCGGAGGATCCATGACCGATGGCCATAATTAGGAAGGGGCACACAAGAAAGACGAGATAAGGAGGCCGAGGATCTCATCTTTCTGTGCGATGCGCTCCACAAGTGATCGCAAAAATAGGCAGATGGATCAGACTGCACGACCTGAAGAAGCATACAGGGGTGGATGCGCATGGAAAAGGACTCTGAAGAATGCGCAATTGGCATCGGCATAGATTCAGGGTTTCTTCGATGTAAAAACACCTCATCTCCAGCCCACAGATCGAGTAGGTTCTCTGTTGTATTTCATCGAATTGAGTCACGCTGAGACACGAGGTTCACAATAGTGAAGTGCTGCAGGATACTCCGATCCCGCATCACCCAAAAATATGCATGACCGTGGAGTACACAGGTTTCGGAGGGAGGACTATCTGGTTGTACTCACCCGAAATTCGACTCGTCATCATCAAAAGCGTAGCCATTGAAAGTGAAATCAGTGTTCAATTCAGTCGGGTATGTCACTTTGGTCAGCTGTGCTGCTACACCATTGATGCAAGCGCACTGCTGACCTTGGGACAGTCTGGTCTGTCGTCTGGGTTTGCAGCCCATGTACTCTGCATCAGGGTAACGTAGGGCCCTGTGAATTCTCCCAGGTCGTGTGCGTGTGGTATTTGGGGCCTTTGACCAGCGACAATTCGGGGAAGGAGGGACATGACTGGAATACCGCAAAAAGGGCTGTGGCGCGTGAGAACCTCGTACATGACCATTCCGAGAGCATATAAATCGCTCTTCTCGCTGAAGTGACCTCTCTCGAGGATCTCTGGGGCCATCCACGCCACTGTCCCGCACACCGTCATTGTCTTGTTGGCGTTCTTGATGGAGGACAGCCCAAAGTCTGAAGAGGCTCTGTGTGTCAACAGATGGCTGACGTTGAGTATTGTGTTCTCACCAGTGATCTTGGCCTCCCATTTATCGCCAATGAGGATGTTCGCCGCCTTGAGGTCCCTGTGTAGGATACTCGACTCGTGAATGTAGCTGTTAATCACGACAAGTGCACACATGTCAGAGGTGTTTCACAGAAATGTTGTGCTCACCTGAGTCCCTTGCACACAGACAAAAGAACGTCGACTGTCTGGCCCAAGCCAATGGCATGCTCCTGGAGAATCTCCCGGAGGCTTCCCCTTTGCATCCACTCAGTTATTCTAAGAAACACTCAGACAAAGCTCAAAGATGAGAGGTCTCACATGAACATGTTGTTTGGATCGATGGACGCCCCCATCTGCGCTCGATTATCAGTAAAGGCCCAACAGGAAAGGCGCACAAAGAGAACAATTGATGGATGCCGGAGCCTGGAGAGCAACGACATCTCCGTGAGTTGCCTGAGCAGTTCTGCCTTGGTGGCTTGGTTCAGCCGCTGCTGGTAGAACCTCTTCACAGCCACAGTGACGCCCCTGTACTCGCTTCCAAAGATGTTAGTCTGAAAACTACTAACTGGCTTCTCACCCCTTGAAGACAACGCCAAAGTTGCCTCCACCGATCTGAGTGCTGCTCACAATGACTTCTGTGGGGCTAACTGCCCAGCAGGGGGTATTGCTCTCTGCCAGCCTGTTCAACATGCTCTGCACTGTCTCTGAGGTCTCTGTGCAGGAGCTGTTGCCAGTCTTGGTGCTGCTTGCATGCGACACGGGCTGATGGAATGACCTCGAGAGTCCCGCCATCGCAACCTCGTGAAGGCCTTCCTCCTGACCTGTCCTGAGCTGTACCGGACCCAGTGGCTTCAGTTGGAACGTGGAGGCTATGGCTTCCCTCTGCTGGGCTGACTTTGGAATTCTCTCTATTTCAGTCGTCGCCGCGCTGCTGACGAGGATCTGGCCACCCAACGCCAGGCTGGCGATGCCCGCAGCCACCTCAACTGTGGCGCCAGAGTAGTCCACTGACATGCCAGCGGATTTCAACGAAACATCTCCGTAATGGATGCCCATGCGAACGCGGACGCCGCGGAACAACACGGTGCTATCCACAACGACCTCCGAGCAACACTGCTGCGTGAGGAGTGTGGGGTTCCACTTGGCTTCAAGCAGCGAGCGTTGCGCCTCCTGACAGAACATCAGCGCATCCAGAGGCGACTGAAACGCAATCATGAACGCATCGCCTGCACAGCACACAGGAACCGCAGCGGTGCAGTCAGTGATCACGGCTGAGGGCGAAATGGCGCACCCTCAGTCTTTACCTCGAAGCCTCTGTGGGCAGAGATGCACTTGCGCATGATCTTGTTGTGCAGCTTCAGCGAAGCCTTCATGACAACGGGGTCCCATTCCCACAGCGACGTCGACCCCTGGATGTCCGTGAAGACCAGTGCGACGCTGCCAGCCGGAGGTGCCACGCAGGGCTCTTGGTCGATCTGATGTTGCGATCATTCGATGCTGCGTTTGAAAACGGAATTGTATGCACCTCATCGCCCTCGAGCTCTGACCTCAGCAACAAGAGCCTCGAGTGGATGGCACTGAACATGGGCCTCTTTCTGCAAGTGGAGAGGTCAGTTCTGTGTCAAGTCTCTTCATTGCCTACTCAGGCGGGTTGTCCCAGCACTGCGCGATGAGGTCCGCGATCGGGGATGGGAACTGACCGCATTCCAGCGAGGGACGGAGGCCCTCCTTGACGACCCTCATGGCTACAGTGTGCGGGTTGCAGTCGTCATAGGGGACCTCCCTCGTGATAATTTCCCACGCGATGATGCCAAACGCTGTGCAGTTACGAGGTGAGGCGGTGTGTAAGAAAGTGGCCGCACAGTAAACGTCGCTCTGGGGCGTGCACGCAGCACCGTCAAGGACCTCAGGCGCAGTCCACAGAATAGTGCCGATTACTGCTGCGCATCCCTTGTGCGAGCTTCCTCTCTGAGCAAAGAGCGTCAGACCAAAGTCGCTGACCTTGGCCTGCATGTTCGAGTCCAGCTGTGACGGCCGCCAGGGATTTGCCGTTAGAAAATATGGTGGACAGGCACGACTCCAGGGAGGATTACACACCAGAATGTTGGAGCTCTTGAGGTCGCGGTGCAGAATGGGGGGGTCGTTGTGGTGAAGGTACGCCATTCCCAGCGCAATGTCCGACATGATCGCCAGCCTCATCCGTAACGCAATAACCACGCTCTCGTTGACCAGCAGATCCATTAGCGACCCCATGGGCATGTACTCTGGACAAGAAGACGACACCGCACCCAATGAGCACATCGAAGAGAGCGGAGGGCCGGTGATGGTGCCATCTCTGCTGTGTGTGCAGAGGAGCACCTGTAACGATTATGAAGCTGTCGGCGCTGCGGGCGTAGCACATGTAGAGGAGGATGTTGGGGTGGCGCAGCGCCCGCATGACGTCGACCTCCTTTGCCACAAGCTCGACGTCCTGCGCCTGCAGCGCCTCAATGCGGACCGTCTTTGCCGCGACCTCTGTGTCGCGCCACAGCGCCTTGTGTACCACGCCGAAGCTCCCCTGCCCGATGACCTCTCCCAGTAGGATCTCTGATGCCTGCACCTCGTCGTGGTACTGCAGGCGCCCTCTTCTGTACCGCAGCCACGCGGCCACCAGCAGCCCCAAAACAGCCAGCAGCAGAGCGCCGCCGCCACCACCTCCCACAGCGCCACTAACGACAGCCGCCGTGTCCCTGGGTCTGCTTGCTGCACCCAAGGGGCACGTGCCGGTGTGGCACTGCGAGAGGTGGTCGCACCACGTGCAGTTGTTCGACGACAGGCACGTGGCCGCGTCGCCCACCCGGTCGCACTGGCAGAGCGAGCGAACAGAGCAGTACTTGCCGCACCAGTCGCACCCCAGCACCGACCGGGTGCACCCGCCCTGCTCCACGATGTACGAGCACTCGGCAACGCACAGTGTGGTCGGATTGGCGTCGTGGTCGACGCTCCCTGTCCCGCACGCGTGAATCACGCACGGGCCCGCCGACCCCGCGGCCTCGTAGCCCCCGGCGCCGCAAGGCACGCACGGCGTCGATGCTTTCCAGTCGTCGTCGGTCCACCCGCTGAGACACGTGTGGCTGCTGCAGGGCCCCGCGCTCCCAGCCACCGTGTATGTACCATCCCCACACTCAACGCACGCCGTAGCCGACGTGTTGTCGTCGTCTGTCCACCCTGCCAGGCACGCGTACCCGCTGCACGGCCCAGTCGACCGCTCCGCCCCCACGCCCGTGCCTGCCCCGCACGCGAAGCAGGGAGTGGCCGCGTCGCTGTCATCGTCTGTGGTGCCCCGCCCGCACGCGTGCGATGCGCAGTCCCCGCTCGACAGCGGCGGCAGGAAGTGGCCTGGCCCGCACTCCACACACGCCGTCGCCGGGTCGAGGTCATCGTCCGTTGCGTCGGAGGCACAGACCCAAAGGGCGCACGGGCCCGTGGAACCTCGGGCAGCGAAGTGGCCTGTGCTGCACGCCAGACAGGGCGTCGCCGGGTCCCAGTCGTCGTCTGTCGTGCCCGCTGCGCACAGCGTTGACTCGCATGCTCCGTGGGCGCCCAGCGGCGAGTAGTGCGCGGGGCCGCACGGGATGCAGGGCGTTGAGACGTTGTCGTCGGTGTCCTGCGTCCCGGCGGGGCAGGCGAACGCGTCGCAGGTGCCGATTGTCGCCGAGGACGCGAAGTAGTGGCCTGGCCCGCACAGCACACACCGAGTCGACGCGTCAGAGTCGTGGTCTGTACTCCCGAATGGGCACTCGCGGCAGGCACCGGCGCTCCCGTATGGCGTGTAGTGGCCAGGGCTGCACAGCGCGCACGCAGTGCTCGTGTCGGCGTCGTGGTCCACAGTGCCTGCTGGGCATACGAGAGCCGCGCAGTCGGACGCGTTGCCCGCGGGAACGTAGTGGCCCGGACCGCAGAACCCGTGAAAGACCCCGTAGGCCTCTGCCGAGGTCAGAGCACGGTTGTACAGGCGCACGTCATCGATCGCGCCTCCGAGGCACACTCTGTAGAAGTTATCTATCGGCGCTTTGGCCAGCATCAGCGTGGGATTGGGCGGCAGGCTGATGGCCATCGCCTTCTTGGCTGCCATGGCTCCGTTGACGAACACAATCGCTGTTATGCCGTCGTAGACGAGGGTTACGTGGACCCAAGATGAGCTCGCTGCACTGAACTGGAGGCTGTTGCCTCCGATGACTTCCAGCATCATTGCGTCTGAGCCCGCCAGTTTCCAGTCGAGCGAGCCTGTGGTGAGCTCTGCCCCCAGAGTGGCGACATATTGTCGTGGCTGCGTCTCCTGTTGGTTCGCCCACACCCACATAGAAAGGGAGAACGGCGACCATCCTCCAATACCGCTGAGGGGCGGCGAACGAACGAAGGGACAGACTGTCCCCGGCAACATCTGGCCTGGGTTGTTCTCGTAGTCGTACGAAGGCATGAAACCAATGGCGCCGCTGCCGACTCTGCCGGCCAGCCACGTGACATTGTCTGGGTCGGACGCGATCGTCGCGTTGTAGCTGTTGCCCCACGAGTCCCTTAGTCTCTCTGCTACGCTGCCGCCGTCGAACGTCCAGTGTAGGAGCAGACCGTCGGACGTGGGGAGCCATCCAGGAGCGCATCGCACAAGCCCACCACGGAACAATAAGAGCCGCACCACTCACAGCCCGGGGCAGCAGCACCAGATGCGTTGCAGAGGTCGCTGTCAGGGGCTGGCAAGCATACTGCAATACAGGGGGTCACTGGGTCGCTGTCGTGGTCCACGCGCCCCGTCCCGCACGCGTCCAGCGAGCACGCACCAGACGCCCCAGCCGGCACGTAGTGGCCTGCGCCACACGGCACACAGGGGGGTCTCCAGTCCGAGTCGTCATCTGTGGTGCCGGCAGGGCACCAATAAGAGCTGCATGGCCCTGTATAGCGGGCGCGAGACGACGCAGGGGGGAAGTAGGTGCCGCTGCCGCACGCGATGCAGGGCGTCGAGGGGTCGCGGTCGTCATCTGTGGAGCCCCGCGAGCAGTCCATGCAGGCCACAGCGAAGCCCTTGTACGAGAACTGCCCTGCGGCGCACACAGCGCACGGCGTCGCCGGGTCGCTGTCGTCATCGAACGTGCCCCCCGCGCACATGTACGCCCCGCACTGCACGTCAGCGCCGCCAGGGGCCATGAACAGCCCTGCACACAGAGCATCCGCCGCCAGCGGCGTCTCACGTGAGAGAGGTTGAGGGACAGCAGCAGGAAAGCAGCAAAAGATGAGCACCAGCTGGGGGGCAGAAGCTGCGCCAGATGTCGGCAACCTCTGTGCTGGAGAGGGCCCTGTTGTAGAGGCGTACATCATCGTAGGCTCCGTGGTAGCACATCTGGGTGTGCGTGGGGTCCAGTCCCAGTGCCAGTACTGCCCCGGAGCCAAAGCTGATATTTCGTCTCTCCGCCCTCGCGGACGGCAGTCCGTTGAGGTACATCACCAGCGCGCTGCCGTCGTAGGTGTACGCCACGTGGAACCACGTGTAGCTAGACATTGGGTTCAGTTTCCACTTGGTCCCGCCCCCGATGTCATTCAGCCGGACTCCAAAAAGTGGCACAGTCCAAGCGAGACCCGACAGCGGCCACTGCCCGATGCCGCCCACTAACGCCGCCCATGTGGCGGTGTCTTCGGTCATGGGGGGCGAGGGCAGCAGCCACATCGCCAATGTGTGAGTAGAGCTGGCCCCACTGATGTTGACCCGCGAGAGCGGGGGAGACACGGCATATGGACAGCTGGGGCCCTGCGTAGTGGAGAGCGTGTACAGGTCGATGTCGTAGCGGGGGCTCAGCTGCAAGGCAGAACCGCCTACAATACTCGAGGGCCACAGGGCATCGCCGCTCGAGTTTAACAGGGAAGCACTCATGCCATGGCCAGATTTGTCCGCGAGCCTCCGTGGACCGCTCTCGTCGAAGGTCCAGTGCAGCACGAGGCCCTCTGTCGGCGGAGTCCTGGCGTACGCGATACTGCACTGGTCGTAGGGCGTGCAGTGCGTGCCGCACCAAAGGCAGCCGTGTTCCGAGTCGTAGCACACCGCGGGTATGTTCAATAGTGTGCACGCCGACACGCACGGCGTCGACGCGTTGCCGTCGGCGTCCACCAGCCCGCGGCCACACGCAAAGCCGCTGCAGGGCCCCCACGACCCCGGGGGAACGTACACTCCGCTGCCGCACTCGACGCACGCCGTCGAGGAGTCCGAGTCGTTGTCCGCCCACCCGGCAGGGCATTCGTGCTCACAGCACGGCCCAGCGCTTCCCGCCTCCGTGTGATGGCCAGCGCCGCACGTCACGCAATCTGTGGACGCGTTCCTGTCGTCGTCCGTCGTACCTGGAGGGCAGGCCAGCTCTTCGCATGCGGTCACGGTCCCTGAAACGGCGTAGGCGCCGGCACCGCAGGGCTCGCACGGGGTCTCTGCGCTATGGCTGGCGCCGGTGGTGCCAGAGGGGCAGCCGGGGTTGCACGAAGGTCCCATGGCCCAGCACTGCTTGTGACACCACCCGCACCCCGCCGTCCCGTTGCAGTCCGCCACCGTCGTGTGTACCGTGCAGGCCTCCACACACGCCGTCCCGGCGTCACCATCGTCGTCCACAGTCCCTGACTCGCACTGGTACAGCGCGCACGCCCCCGCCGACCCCGCGGGCACGAACGCCCCAGCTCCGCACTGAACGCACGCCGTCGCCACGTTCCAGTCGTCGTCTGTCCACCCCGCTGCGCACTGCAGCGAGCTGCACGACCCCCTGCTCGCCGTGGCTCCCACAAAGTGCCCGGGCCCGCACGCCACGCAGGGCGTGGACGCGTCGCTGTCCGCGTCGGTGGTGTACGAGTCGCATGCGGTGCAGGGCCCCTGCGACCCCCTCGCCGCATAGGAACCGGCGCCGCACGGCACGCATGCGGTCGACGCGTCCGAGTCGTCGTCTGTGGTCCCCGCCCTACAGTCAAACGCGCTGCACGATGCTTCCATGCGAGCCCCCGCTTGGACGTAGCGGCCTGCAGTTCGGAGGCGTTGGGGACAACCCGGAGGGCGCCTCGAAGAACTCCATACCTGGTGCTGAGCAGGCGGCGCTCCAGAGGCCGTAGACCTCTGTGGGCGACAGCTCCCTGTTGTAGAGGCGGACGTCGTCGACGAGGCCACTGTAGCACAGCTGGCGCATGCCGGTGTAGTTGCCTATCATCAACACGGCGCTGAACCTCATGTTCAGCTGCAGGGCGAAGGAGCCGGCCAGCGCCCCGTTGAGGTAGAGCGACAGGGAAGCGCCTCCAGCAGCTCCGCCGTAGGCCGCAGCCACGTGCATCCACTCGCCCGCGACGCCCCTGAAGCTCAGCAGCGTCACGAGGGAGGGCAAGTTCATCTGGTAGGCGCCGGTGAGCAGCTGCTGCCCGGGCAGCAGCACCAGCTCCAGCGTCCCCCGCGCAGGGCCAAAGTTGAGCGGGTCGCGGAAGCCCAGCAGAGCCACCCAAGCGCCGTAGCCCGGGACCAGCGACACCGGGAGGTCGGGGCGCAGCCACATGGCCAGCGTGAGGGGCGCCATGCCGCGTATGCCTGCCGCGGTCAGGGCGGGGGAGAGCACGAAGGGGCAGCCCTCCCCCTGCGTCTGCTCCCCCAGCGACGTCTGCCACGTGGGCGCCAGCCGCAGCGCCTGCGTGCCCTCCACGACGCCCGGGGCCCACGAGGCGTTGTGCGCTGTGCCGCCCAGCGTGGCCCCGAGTCCGTTGCCCGACGCGTCTGCGAGGCGCGAAGCAGCGCTGGCGCCCTCGAACGGCCAGTGCAGCACCGGACTCTGCCGCGCAGGCTGCACGACAGCCACGACAGCGGCGACGAGGGCGACGGGGATGAGGAGATTCGGAGAGCGTGCCATGAATGCCATTCGGCCAGATGCAGTGTTTGGTTATGCTCAGCAGATTGGTAGCGGAAAAGCCGTTCCTCTTGTCAGAGAAATTGGGCTTCTCGCTATACATCTCGCCGTGTTCCTCCGCCATCCAACGATGTGGCGCACCATGCGCGTCACTGGCTGACCATGGATGGGTACGCAACCGCAACCGTCGTATTTCTGGAGGACAGGCGAGGCTTCGTATGGCATCGCCCCCACGGAGAGGCTTCTCTCCGAATGGATCAGGGCGATTTTGCCTGTGGGGCTTCATGGGAGCCTCGTGCAGCCCTCCGACAGGGCGCGGTTCCAGTCCGGGAGGAGCAAGCAAATCCGGTCAAGCAGCTGCAGCGCCCATGAGAAGCGCTACGCCTGATCCCGAGCGAGGCCATTCATGATATTTGGGAAGGGGCAGTGCAGAATTGAACTGGCGTGGAGTTGTTCATAACACAGCGTCCACGGCACATGCGCACTGTGCCAAGGCCTGTGCTGACCATGTCGCCTCACTCTGGGGGGATTCCATCAACCAAGACGCCGCCCTTGAGTCATATGCCTTGGACATGGCCACTGTTGCAGATAAGCAGGAGGATCAATGAGGCTATCGAGCACGAACATGAGGCCCGCGTGTTGGTTATTGGTGTTAATACATCATTCCGCGGGGTGCAGTTGACCGTGAGCAGAGCGATGCCCTTTGAATAATCAAAACAGGAAGGAGGATAACTAATGTCACAGTGCGGAGGGCCCTCCTATGAAGTTCTCCAGTGCGCTGGCCTGGCTCGACGCCGAGTAGATGCGGTTGCTGACGGCCCTCGCCGGAACGTCAGAGCGGGGCGTCTGCGGGTCCTCGATCACGACACCAGGCAGCGAGCTCTGCTTCATGGCCTCCTCGGTGTTCTCGCCGTCGCTTGCCCTCGGCAGCGTGTTGGTCAGCGACTCCTCAGAGGGCCTGTGGACGTAGCAGACGAGCTCTCCCTTGCCCTGGATCTGGAGGGGCCCGCGGCACTCCCACGCGAACTCCTTGCGCAGCCGCTGGTATGTGTCCTCGGTGACCTGCACGCAGCCCACCACCCCGTTGTGCTCCATCCGCGACGCCACGTTCACCGTGTCGCCCCACAGGTCGTACGCGATCTTCTTGGTCCCGATGATCCCCGCCACCACCGGCCCCGAGTTGATCCCGATCCGCACGCTCACCGGCGTGTCCGTCCCCCCGTTGTACTCGCGCAGCGACCCCAGCATCGCCACCGCGAACCGCATCATCAGCTCCGCGTGGTCCCTCCGCCGCACGGGCACCCCGCACACCGCCATGTACGCGTCCCCGATCGTCTTGATCTTCTCCACCGAGTGCTGCTCCAGCAGGTTGTCCCACAGCGAGAAGACCCCGTTCAGCACCGTCACGATCTTCTCCGCCGACAGCTTCGACGACATGTTCGTGAACCCCGCGATGTCCGCGAACAGCACCGTGGCCTCTGCGAACTGGTCCGCCAGCATCATGTTGCAGCCTTTGGCACGCTCGGCCTCGGGGATGTTCGTGAGGCTGTTGAGCTGCTCCGCGATCTCCTTGGGGAAGATGTTGAGCAGCAGCCCCTCGGCCTGCCGCGCCGTCAGTGAGAATGTTCTGTCTTGGCAACCGCTGAACGGGAGGGGGGCACCCTGTTGCGTTCGCGAGTGATTTCCCTCTCGTGGTCCTTGATGGCTGTGATGTCGCGGATGAAGAGCGCCGTGGTGATCTTGCTGTGGACGACTGTCCTGCTGACAGACACCAGCGAGCTGAACAGCGTCCCGTCTGCCCGCACGCAGAAAACAGAGGAGTGAGTGCTATCTGCGCCCATTCTGGTTCGCGTGCGCACCCTTCTTCTTGATGACAACCTCTGAGTTTATCTTGGTCTTGGCGTGCTTGCTGTCCTCCTCTCTGCACCCCCGTCCCAAGTCTGTTAGATGGTAGCTCATCGCGGGTGGAAGTGTCTGCGCGTCTCACCCGAAGACGTCACTCAAGAGTCTCTTGTTGGCCTCGATGTCGGTGGGCACCACCAGCGACAGGTCCTGGCCCAGCGCTTCCTGCACGCTGTACCCCGTCAGGGACTCGGCGACGGGATTGAAGAGCTCGATGGCCTTGTTCTGGTTGCACAGAATCACAATGTCCTCGCACGCGTCCACAATTGACTTGGTCACCCGCTCCTGGTCCTTGTCGCTCTGCGCCTCTATCTCCAAGGCGCTCCTCCCCATCTCCAGGAAGTCGTGGATCGACTCGACGCTGTCGAGTACGTTGACGGGCAGGAACAGCAGCATTCGGATCGTTCTGTAGAGGGCAGTAACACGTAAGCCGAGTCATCTGGGAGAACTGAGCGGCTCACTGCTCGATCTCCTTCCCGACGGCCGTGACGCGAGTCCTCAGCACGAAGTAATAGAGGCAAAGCACCACAGTGAAGACCCAGAACAGCGCCGTCACCGTCCCGATCACTCTGATCCGGCGGCCCGTGAGACATGAGCACACATTTCAGTCGTGCGTCGCACTGCGAGACCGCCCTGGAGGCTGCCATCTGCTGCAGGTCGATATCCTCGCCCATCCAGCTGTCCAGCGCGTCGCGCGCCGCGTACGGGATCGCGTAGTATGTCCCCTGCACGTCTGGAGGCACCGCATACGTCGTGTTCACTCTGTCATGTCCGCCCTGGTGAGCAGAAGGAACAGAAGGAACGGAAGGGGAGGGGGAGGGAAGGGCACTGACATCGCCTTGTAGGACCACGCGAACGTCTTGATCATGTCGACGTACGAGCGCAGCATGACACCCAGACCTCTGCAGTTGCTCATCCCGACGCCCGCGGGGCACGGGCGGTCGAACCAGAGCTTCTCGAGGTCCCGGTCGCTCTGCAGATCCGCGGCCACCGACGTCCGGCCGTACTTGAGCTCGTCGTCCGCCTTTGTGAACAGTCCGTAAGTCCTGTCGAACTGGCCCAGCAGGTCGGCCCTGGTGCCCATTGTGGGGTCGGCGACGGTCAGCTCCGTCGCCCACAGGAGCATCGCCGTCGCGGCGCTCCTGCGCGAGCTCGCGGCGGAGAACGAGTAGCCCTGGTACTGGTCCGTCAAGGTGAACGAGATGGACAGCGCGAAGATGGCCGTGCACGCGGCCAGCAGCAGGCAGATGCCCGCCCCGAACATGATCGTCAGCGTGTACGTCGACTTGAGGCCGCTGTGCGTCTGGATGCCCGCCGTCTCCACGTTGTGGTCGTCCTCGTGCGTCGTGAGCCGCTCGCACGTGTTGATGATCGTCGACTTGGGGATGTCGAGGAACAGCTTCACGACGGACCTGCGCTCCTTGTCCACGTGGTTCAGCACGGGCCTGTACACGAGGGCCAGCACGCCCAGCGTGGCCACGACGGTTGCAGGGAAGAAGGCGTAGAGGAAGTAGTGCACCCGGTACGCCTCGTCGAGCGAGAGCTCCGCGTACTTGTCGCCCAGCGTCCGGAAGCTGTCCATCAGCACCGTCGGGCCGTTGTCCATGAGGAACCGGAACGCCGGCACGGCACGGAAGTCCGGCACGCCCATGCGTTCCAGCGACGTGTTGCACACGAAGTTCACTGAGTGCAGCAGCTCGTAGCCCGCCTCGAACCTGGGCGACGGCGTGGTCACTGGGAGCGAAGGGCGGCAGGGGCGGCGGCTCACAGGTGCGTGGACTCGTTGTACGTTGTCCCCGAAGCATAGTCCGACAGGTTCGAGGGTACGTAGACGCGCAGCTGCGGCGGAGCTGCGATGAGTGCAGGCAGGGGAAGGAGGGCCTCACCTTAAGCAGAGCTTTGGCCCAGAAGTCCTGGATGGTCGCGTACGAGTCGGCGTACTTGTACATCCTGTTGAACGAGCTCGCGAACTGCGTCATGGCCTCGGTCGCCCGCTGGCAGTGGTCGCTCGCCACTGACGAGTTGCCCGACATAAGCGCCATCTCGTACTCGCGCATCTTGAGCACGCCCAGCAGCGAGTCTGTCTCCGACACGATCGTGTCCGCCAGCTCCTCCAGCGACAGCCGGTACTCGTCCAGCGTCGACACGGACGTGGCGTAGTTGACCGTCGTGCCCGCGATGAGGACGCCGAGCGTCACGAGCACCGCCACGTGGAGGCGCGTCAGGAAGTTGCTCCGCGCCGTCTCGATCTGTTTTGTTTTTGTTTTTGTTTTTGAGTGGCCGTTTTCGCTTTTGTGAAATAAATGAACACTGGGCGCCGCAGTTGACCGGTTACCTTCCTCCGCATGGAGCGAGCGTGTGCAGTCATCTCGGCCTGGAACGTTCCCGCCGAGGCACCGGAGTTCAGGGAGACGCTCGAGAGCGACCTGCGCGGCTGCTTGGCATCTGGCTGCTGCTGCGGCTTCGACTGCGAGCTCTCGGACTCATCGTGGAGCTCCTGCGGCTTCTCGGACGCGCCCTCGGTCATCGCCATGAACGACTGGGTGTTGCAGAAGCGGACGCCGCGGTTCTCCGCAGCGACGAGCTGGTCGTCCTGCGCCTCCTCGTCTACGACGGCCACCACCGTCTCGTTCCTCTCCTTGTGGTGCCCGTTGGTCCGCCTCTCGTGCCTCCGGGACTGCTCCTCCTCGAGCTGGTCAGCCATGATCAGCACCTGCTCCGCAGCCTCCTTGTCGTTCTGCAGCTCGCCCAAGTGCCTCGCCCACGCCCTCATTACCCTGCGGACAGGTGGTGAGACAGCCGGAGGGAGCCAGAGCACGTCTCGCACGGGACGCTGTGGGGATTCTCTCTGAGCAGCTCCTGCAGCATCTCCTGGCTCTTGTGCTGGTGGTACCCAGCGCGCCGCACGTGCTGCACCAGCTGCTCGATGTCCATCGTGTCGCTGTGCGACCGCACCAGCAGCTGCCAGAACCGCGCCGTCGACATCCGGCACATCTTGTGGTGCTTGGACACCGTGTTGAGAGACAGCTGCACCTCCTCCTTCTTCTCGGCCTCCTGGTTGGCGCTCTGGCACATCTGCAGAAGGCTCGACGCCAGGTACCGCTTGTCCAGCGCCAGGTGCAGCCTCTTGGCCGACCGCAGGTGCAGCACAGCTCCCTTGGGGTCGTGCGCCACCTCGAACAGGATCCGCGCGTGCTCGAGGTGTGGGATGCCGTCCCGCTGGAACGTCTCCTTGGCCACCGACACCAGCTCCAGAGCTCGCGGCATCAGTATCTCCGCGTTGGACAGAGAGCCCACGTTGTAGATGCGCCTGAGCATCAGCTCCAGGTCCTCGGGCTTGGCGATCTTGATGGCGCTCGCCGGGATGTCCTGCACGAAGAACCGCTCCCAGTGCCGCAGCCGCAGACGGAACACGAAGAACGCCGCCACGGCCGCGGGGACCAGCGCCGACACGCACAGGCAGAACGGCACGATCGAGTCGGCGACCACGGCCGCCGCCAGCTGGGGCACAGAGGCAACGGCGAGAGACGCCAGGACGGCGCCGACGGCGCAGTTGGTGAGCTTGCGCCAGAAGGGGAGCAACTGCCAATGGGACCACGCGAGGGCGGCGCAGCAGAGGAGCGACGCCAGGGCGTGGGCCCAGAGCAGCCTGTCGGGCAGGAACGCCCGGGTGGCCGACAGCGACACCTGGACGAGGGTCACGAGCACCCAGAGCCTGCCGGACGACACCGAGAGCATCCCGCAGTGCGGCAGGAAGTCCCCGATCCTGTTTGCCCCGTCAGTCGTCGACGTTCAGTGCACAGCCTGTGAAAAAGCCCGTCGCTTGCGCACATGAGCGACGAGAACAGCGACTGGGCGGAGAGCAGGACGAGGCACGACGCCGACGCGATCAGTGGGAGCACTCCGGCGCTGCTAGCCGCCGCGAACGCTGCGCACAAAGCCCGTGAGAATCCGAAGGGGCGCGGCACGGAGTAACGCACTGTGTAGGCAGAGGAAGGAGACGGGGAAGACGAGGGCAGGGAGGACCGTGAAGAACCTCCGCAGCAGCAGCACGAGGCGCGCCGGGGCCTTGGCGCCCCGCGAGAGCCGGAAGAACAGCAGCGACACGGCGGCGGCGGTGACCAGCAGCACCACGCAGCTCGCGTACACCAGCGCCTCGGCGACGCCCTCCGAAACGACGGGCGCCCTGACCCCGAAGAGGCAAA
Source organism: Mastigamoeba balamuthi (assembly GCA_902651635.1). Lineage (NCBI taxonomy): Eukaryota > Evosea > Mastigamoebida > Mastigamoebidae > Mastigamoeba > Mastigamoeba balamuthi. Next base: position 72,750 of record CACRSC010000039.1, on the reverse strand, counting down.
GGGCCGCGGCGGTCAGAGCGGTGCTATTCTTAGGGCCCTTCGGGTCTCTGCGAGAAAAAGGGCGGCATCCGCTGCGGCATTCGCACCTGACGAGGGCTACCCAGCGGGCCACGTCGCGCAGCTTGCGCGTGCCGAGCGCTGCCTGCTCGACAGAGAGCGTGGCGAACTGGACGACAGTGGCGAACGTCGCGGCGAAGAGGAGGTGTCTACTGGCGGGCACCTGGCTGACACTGAAGGCGGACCGCTGCAGCACTCCGTAGCCCACTGGGCGGCCGACGGCCCGTCAGACACGCGCGCGGCCACCGGGGGCGGGATGCGTGCCGCTGAGGGAGGAGGTCGTGTAGGCGTCGGACCACGCGAGGCTCTCGCTCTGCGACTGCGAGGAGCCCGTGGAGAGCGACACCTTGCCCGACGGCATTCGTGGGGAGGGGGGAGCAGAGGCGACCGTGTGGCGCGCTGGCGCTGGTGTGGGCTCGTCCCAGAGTGGGTTGCACAAGGGAGGGAGATGTACAGGGGGGGGGACAGACTTCCCGAGCGCTTCTATGCGAGCTAGTAACGGGCGGTGGAATGATAAAGAAAGGGCTTTGGACCGGTGTTTTCTACGGGCTTCCGGAAGCTGTAAAAGCACCATGGACGACCGAGCCGACCATTTCGTAATCCGCACGATGATGTCCTCGACTGCACCCGAGTGGGGACAGCCACCCCCACCACGAGGCCACGAATGCGATCACCTTGTGCGTTGGCGGCTGTGAGAGCGTGCAGCAGCGGGGGGGGGGGGAAGGGAGCGGAGTGGGAGTGGGAGTGTGTGTGCGAGTCGAGGGGAATAGAGAGGGATCTTAGCCCCCACCTTCGTGGAGCGCCAAACAGCTCATCAGCGTCCGCGGCTTAGAGGGCTGGCCCCGAGGGTGTGCTCGGGTAGGCGTGGCGTGGGCAGAAGGGGGGGGGTGAAATGAACCAGAACAGCAGCGCACAAAGAACGCCCAATTTTGCCCCCGGGCTCACCCGGCAGGCTGCAGATGATGTCACTGCAACGTCACCGCCCCCTGGACGCGACTTGGCGCCTCCGGAGCGCGTCGGTGGCCTCCGCGTGGGCCCGCTCGAGCCCGGCGAGGCCCGAGAGGTCGCACCAGCCGGCACTCCTGGCGGCCCGCGTGCGCTCGGCCCACTGCGACACGCGCGCCCGCAGCGCCGCGGCGCCCGCGCTCTCCCACGCGGCGCCCAGCAGCGCCCCCAGGGCCAGCCCCGCCGCCACCTGCCGCGGCGTGTGGTACCCCAGCCGCACCCTGCTCCACGCCACCGCCGCCGCCGCCGCAGCCGCGCCCGCGGCCCGCAGAGAGAGCGCCGCCATTTCCCCGCGGCCGCGCAGGCAACGCCACGCCAGCGGGTCTCGGGGGGCGAGAAGCGGGCGGGCGGCGAGGGTGGCGAGGTAGGCCCAGAGCAGGGCGTGGGACGAGGGCATGCCGTAGTCGGTCTTCTCGCAGCCGGCGGGGCGGGGGTCGGCGGCGGCGGCCTTGAGGGCTGCGCAGAGGAGCTCGTGCAGCGCAGCGGCCGCCAGCACGTGCAGCGCCCGCAGGTCGCGGCGGGCCACCGCAGAGCCCAGGATGGCCGGCAGCACCAGCAGGTGCAGCGACGAGGCCGCGGCGGCAGCGGGGCCCAGCGGGTCGGCGCTGTCGTAGAGCACCAGCGCGAAGCCCAGCGCCGTCTTCCCCATGAAGGCAGGAAGATATTTTGTTTTGTAGATATTCCGATATGTTATTTTCCCCGTATCAGGCGATGACGAGCGCACACACGCCTTGAGTGACGTCCGCACTCGGACTAAGTGACCAGAGTTTGGAGTGCGGGGCAGGGAGTAAGGTTGGAATTACTGCCTGCATGTGTGGGGAGATTCGGGGGATCTCGTCTGGGATATTCCTACGATATCGCCGTTGTTGTTGTATTGCGCGTTTCATACGGCACACGGCGGTCGCGGCGGGTATGGGGCCGATGTTCTGGGCGGTCGTTCTGACGCTGGTGCTGGTCGTCGTCCTCCGCGCGCTGCTCGGGGTGTTCAAGCGGGCCCGCGCGAGCATCGAGTTTGTCGACCAGCTCGCCGTGAGCTCTCTGCAGGTGCCCCGAATCGCCAATTCAATCTGAATCTCAATCAATTGACTCCCGCAATCTTCTGCTCCTGCCGCGCCCGCCCAGACGCTGGCCCGCTGCGGCGCCCTGACCGCTGGGCAGCGCGCCGAGGTCACCGTGGTGGGCGCCACAACGTGGCGGCTGTGGACCGCCGACCCCGCGGCCCCTGCGGCTGTGCACAGCGTCGCCCTGGCCACGTCGGGCTCGCTGCTCCGCGCCTGCTGGGAGGCACTCCCGCCCCTCTGACATGCCGCCGCGTCTCACCGGAAGCCCGCAGGCCTGCGTGGTCGTGCGGCCCAGGGGCGCGCTGCCCACCGTCTGCGTCCGCGCCCGCGCCCGCGCCGTCGGCTCGCCGTCGCGCGAGCTCTCTGTGCGCGTCGTCGACCCGCGCGGCGAGTCGGGCGTCGGCGCCTGGTCCCATCTCTCCTCCGCTGTCAAGGTCCGCCCCGCCAGCCACGTCGCTTGTGACGTGTGGCCGTGGGGGGCTGCCGAGTGCTGACTCTGTCGGATCGCCGCAGCGGGCGGCGCTGCTGCTGGGGGCGCGGGCCGTGCACGAGAGAGAGCCGCCGCAGTGGAGGCGCAAGTTCAGGTCGCCGGCGCTGCCCAACGACTTCGAGGCGCGCAGCGAGCTCGACTCGAGGTTCGAGTCGGACGAGATCCTGAGGGTCGCCTGCGCCTTCGCGGCGGCCGTGGGCGAGCGCGCAGACGAGGTGGGCCCGCAGCCCGAGCCGCTGGGCGAGGACGGGCTCTACGAGGCGGCCATGTGGGTCGACTCGCGGACGGGGCGCTGCTGCGGCGAGGAGCTGGCCGGCGTGATGGGCTGTTCGCAGTCGATCGACGAGTCGCGCCACTACGTGCGCCACGTCCTGCTCGGGCTGCCGGCAGCGGAGCCGCCCCAGTGAGGCGGAGGGCAGCAGTGGCCGGGCGTTGTATTCGGTCGGTGCCATCGCCCTGGCGCAGCATACAACTGCGGCTGCAAGTAGAGAAAGCTGCTTGGAGCAAACGCGCTGGCACCGTACTTCACCCCACTTGGGATTGCAACTGTCCTTTTCACTGCCGCGAGGCTTCGTCGTGGCTGCCGCCGTTGTGTGGGTAGCAAGGGGATAGAGACAGATAGACTTATCTGGGGCCTGCAACTTTCAGGGAGCAGCATCTCGCTGGGTAATTCATTAGTCAGTACAGTCAATGGACCATCGGTTGGTACGACCGCATTCCGCCCAGATGCACGGCCACAGTGCAACGCGGACAACGTCGATTGGTGAAACAAAGCTCGCTGTTAATGCGCACCCACGGGTCTCACATCCGTACCCCCTTTGCATCATCTTAGCATCGGCCGATTCACTGCCTTGGCATGAACGGCTCGGCGATGTCCTGCATCAGCCCGACGACGCTCGACTTGGTGCCCTCGACGGCGGCCGAGGCGATGCTCTTGATGGCTGCCGTCGTGACGCCCTTGGACGGGTTCTTGTCGACGGCCCGCGTCAGCTTGTCGAGCATCGTCTCGGCCTTGTCGACGCGCGCGCCCAGCCTCGTCATGAGGCCCCTGAGCGCCGAGTTGACCTCGGGGCTCTTCCACTCGCCCGTCTTGAGCCAGCAGGCCAGGTGCTGGCAGTTGCTCGTCCAGAGGTTGTACGTCGTCACCACCTCGGGGCTCACGCCCGCCGACTGCGCGGCCTCGGCGACGGCGCCCTCGTCCTCGCGCACGATGAGCTCGGCGAGCAGCAGCACCTCGGCGTCGGGCCTGCACGGGGCGCCCTGCGGCACGATGACCTTCTCGACCCTCGCGCCGGCCTTGCGGGCGTCGTGGAAGATCTGCGCCAGGCTGCCCACCTGCACGCGCCCCGCGAGCACCGTCCCGTTGAGGGCCGAGCGCAGCGTCCGCTTGACGCCGTCCCGCGTCATCTGGTGCAGCGCCTCCGAGGCCGAGCCGTCAAAGTGCACGACGGCGCCCTCGCGCGACGTCACGATGAAGTGGTGCGAGTAGTGCGCGTGCACCACGCGGCCCCACTCGGCCGGGACGAACTCGGAGGGGTCGTACGCCATCGCCACGGCGAAGTCGGTCCCCGGGATCACTGCGGAGCGGCCCCAGCCGCGGCGCGAGCTCAGCGGCGAGGATAAGTGGGGGCAGGGCAGCGTATTCACGAATTCAATTGATAGGAAGGGCGCGTACACTGAAGGTCCGGCGGCAGGTACTTGAACTGCACGCGGACCTCGCCGGCGTGGGTGGACACCCTCCCCTTGCCGTCGAGCATGACGTGCCACGCGTCGGGCATCTGCGCAGCGGCCCCAGTGGTCGGGTGAGTGCACTGGAGGCCAAACAACTGTGCCCCACAGCAGTGGGCCCAGCGGTCGGCAGACGCAACGATGCGGGCCACAGGGATGACGGCGACGCTGACGAGCGAGTCGCCCAGCGCGCGGCTGTCCCAGACGCCCACCCTCACCGTGTCGTTGATGCGGTCGGCCACGTCGCTGAGAAGAGGGCCCACAGGTCAACTGAACTGGGCGGCTGGGCAGCAAAAAAAAGACGGCCGAGCAGACGCACAACACAAACTCCTCCGGGGGCCACGAGGGGCTGCCCGTCTTGCACTTGGGCGCCACGGGCGTCTTGCGCTGGGCGTAGGGCACGCGGGGGACGCGCGTCTCGTAGGTGACGGCGCAGTAGGCGTCGAGCCCTGGCGGCCGACTGCCCCCGTCAGTGCAGGACAGCAAAGCGGAGGAAGCGCACCGAAGAGGCCGCAGGGGACATTGCGCGCCTCGAGGACAGTCACCGAGAGTTTCCAGTACGGCGGAGGGGCCTTGTTGCCCGTCATTGCCCCGGGGTGTGGGAAGATTCTCGACTGTGCCCTGCTAGCAGTGCTGGGACAGAATCTGCACGTCAACAAACAAAACCGCCCGTGACGCAAGAGACACAAACGTGCAGGCAAACAACAGCCACGCCAGGGGCGCGGCGCGGCGTCTTATTGGGGCCGCTGTGCGCCCGTTGGGGGCGTCTGCTCAGGGAGTAGTTTTGTTTTTTTAAATAGAGAGAACACAAAAGAGAAGCAGCAGACCAATCAATCAAAAGCACAAGAGCAGCAGTGCAGCCCACTGGGCTGGCTGGCTGGCTCGCGCTCAGGCCCGCCGCTTGGCGGGCACGCAGAGCGGGTCGTGCGCCCCCGGCGTGGCACGTGTGAGGGCCTCCTTGCGGGCGGCGACGGCAGCGGCCGTGTCGCGGAGCCACTCGGTCCTGTCGCGGTCGCTGAGGCAGAGCAGCACGCGCTCCACGGGGCCCTCGGCGGCTGCAGCGGACCCACCACAGCGTCTCTCGCGCCGGGTAGCGAGCAGCAGGGCCGGCGCCTTGCACTCGACCCCCAGCAGCTCGCGGCCTGCGCAGGCCCGGGGCGGAGGGGCAGCGTGAGAAGTGAGAGCGGGAGGAGTCGGGAGCGCTCGCAACTGCGGCCGCCGGGCAGCTCGCCGAGAGAGACGTTCTCGAGGGCCGCGTAGCACTGCACGACCAGCCTGTTCCGCTCTCTGCTCCGGGCCGCCAGCAGCAGGAGGTCGCTGAACAGCAGCAGGCACCTCGTCTGGCGCGCGCGTGAGTGTGAGAGTGTGAGGGTGAGAGTGCGTGAGGGAGAGGGAGTGTGCGGGAGTGAGAGTGAGGATGAGAGTGTGAGAGCGTGTGAGTGTGTGAGGGAGTGAGAGTGAATGAGGGTGAGTGTGAGTGTGAGGGAATGAGAGGGTGAGGGCGAGAGTGAGGGTGAGGGTGAGTGTGTGTGGATGTGTGGGCGTGAGAGTGAGGAGGAGAGGGTGGGTGTGAGAGTGTGCGGGAGTGAGAGTGATGGTGGGTGAGTGAGTGAGAGGGTGGGCGAGTGTGTGTGTGTGGGGGGGGGGAGTGAGTGAGTGAGAGGATGGGCGTGTGTGTGTGTGGAATTGAATGAATGAGTGTGAGTGTGAATGTGTTGTGTGTGTGGGAATGGGTGAGAGGGTGAGGGTGAGAGTGAGTGAGTGAGTGAGGGTGAGCGTGCGAGTGTGTGAGTGTGAGAGTGTGAAAGAGCACGACGAGGAAGGGGCTGTGCGGACCTCGGTGGGAGGTGCGCTCGGCGACGCGGTCCGCACGGCAAAGTCGCCCATGCGCAAGAACTTCCTCGCGGGGCGGACGAGCTCCAGCGGCTCCCCGGTCTGCAGCGCGTGGCCCCCCGAGCGGTCAGCAGGCACACGGGGCCCGGGAGGGCCAGCGGCACCAGGGCCACGAGCAGCGGCTGCAGGGCCAGGAGCTCCTTGGCGCGCTCGTCCTCGCGCTTGCGCTGGTTGATGGCGGCGCAGACGTGGTAGAGGCGCGCGATGGCGCACTCGAGCGCGCTGCGGTCCGCGTCGCCGCGCGGCGTGCGCTCGAGGATCGTGCGCAGCAGCAGCGGGTAGCGGCAGATGCGCTGCACGGGCTTGATGAGGAAGCCCTCGAGCTGCTGCCTGCCGCACGCGGGGTCCCGCTCGCACTCCTGCGCGGGCTGGGCGCTCAGCGTGGTGGGGCGCAGAGGGCACGCGGGTGGTCCGGGACCTGGACGACGCGGCTGAAGTGCGGCGAGTGCCTGCGCAGCTGCGAGATGGCGGCGCTCTGGCGCTCGGCCCGCAGGACGTAAGTCGCGTAGACCTTGAAGAAGTCCCCGAACCGCAGGAAGCACCTGCCCACCGGCTCTCCCCCCTCGAGCACACTGCGCACCGACAGCAGGGGAAGGGGGTCGCTCAGTGGCCGCACAGCGCACTGTGCCGTCGTGAGGGGCGGGCGCACGAGAGCAGCTCGGTGTTGAGGGCGACGATGGGCAGCAGCGAGCTGAGCACCGCAGCGAACGTGCGCTCGGGGATGGCCCTCCGCTCCCTCATCGGCCTCAGGAACACCTGACGGCGACCCCGCTCAGTGCCCGCTGCTGCCTGCGGAGGAGACGGGGGGTCGAGGGGTGAACCGTCTCGATGACGTGCAGGTCCGCCACGTAGGCGCGCTCCGTGTCGACGAGCTCCTCGACGGCCATCTCGCGGCCGCGGCGGCCCGGGTGGCCCGCGCCCCGCGACGGCGCCTCGACGGGCGTCCTGGGCAGCCTCCTCGCCGGCGGCGGCGTCCGCGGCTGCCGCTCGCCCAGCCCCAGCGCGCACTCCAGAGGCACCGGCGGCGGCAGCAGTTCTCTCCTCTGCATTCGCATATTCCCCCACAAAAAAAGGAACGCAGACGCATTTCGCCCGGTGACGTCAGATGGGAAGCTTCCCTGGCTGGTGAAAACCCGGGCGGAAAACCGGCGGAACCGGCATGGAGGGCCGAAGAAGCCAGTAAATGCGGAGGACAGCCGTCCCCCCCTTCCCCCGGAGCGTTTCTCCGTGCCGAACAACGGTGACGCCGACGCGTTTGACAGGGGGGTGCCGCCGTTGGGGAGCTGCCCGGTGCGGAGAGCGGCGGAGAGCGGACGGAATCGGCGGGGGCGAGGAGGGAGTCGTCGACGAGGAGGGCCCGCGGGAGGGCGCTGAGCGAGCGCGTGGGCAGCAGCGGCGGCCGCTGAGGTGGCGGCGACGGCGACGGCGAGGGCGGGGCGAAGAGCGGGTGGCGCAGGGCGCCCGGGGCGATGGTCGCGGCGCGCCAGCGGCGGCGCCAGGCCGAGGTGGAGGGCTGGGAGGCGGGGCGGGCGGGCAGCGTGTCGACGGGTGCGAATGCCCGCATTTTTGCGAGCCGCTGCGTTTTTCGGAAAGCGGCAGGGGGGCAGAGAGAACCGCTGAGTGGGCCGCCCGGGAGATTTGTTCTGACGTTGCAGGATTCGACGGGGGTTTCCGTGGAACGGCTACCACGCCGAGCTCGTCGGGGCCCCGCGATGCCGTGTACACGAGAGCAACTGAGCTGTGGGGGCCAGCGGGACCCCAGGGCGACGGACGACCTCCCCCCTGTTGTGATTCTAGATTTTATAACAGCGGCGCGATTACCGGATGTCATTGTAGCGCACCCCGCACCGCCGGAGGAAGATGCGGAGGAAGTGCGCACGCGACCGACGGGGGGCGGAGGTCTCGGGTGGCCAGCCGAGACCCTGTCTCTAGCGTATGAGGGTGAGATATTTTGGGGACTGGAGATTTGTTGGCTTCTCCGTTGCACAAACCCCCGCTGGCGAGCAGTCCACCCACACACAGCGCCTCCCAAGCCTCCTCCTCCGCAGATGACGGTGCGCCACCCCCGCACCCTCCCTCCCGCCCCGCCCCCACCCGCCCTCGCCGCTCCCGGGGCCCCGCAACGGCCCCTGCCCCCGCCGTGGCCGCGTCCAGCGGTGTGGGCAAAACACACCCAGCAGCCACCAGCCAGCAGCAGACAGACCTGAGAGCCCGGGGGGCGACGTCTCACGCTCACGGGGGGCCCGGGGAGGCAGGTGCACTTCATGCTGTCGCTGAACAAGCAGTGCAAGATCCGGCTGTCCAAGTGGTACTCGAGCTACACGACGCGCGAGCGGGACCGCATAGTGCGCGAGGTGGGCTACGCCATCACGCAGCGCTCCTCCTCCATGTGCAACTTTGTCGAGTGGCGCGACTGCAACCTCGTCTACAAGAGGTCCGCTGCCCCCCCCCTGCCCTCTGACCCTCTGCCCCCCCTGCTGCTGCTCTGCTCTCGCCGTCGTTGCTCTTGTTCTGTTTTCTCTTTTCGTATCCGTTGCTGCGTTGTTGCTCTTGTGGGGCTCGAGGGAGGCAGGGAGGGAGGGAGAGCTGCCCTCCTGACAGCTGTGGGTGAGAGTGAGAGGTAGCCCTTGTTCTCTCTCGTCTCTGTCGTGTTGCTACCGTCGTGTTGCGCCCTGTGCTGAGCGTTGTGCTCTCTCACTCGGTCTCAGTCTCCGTGTGTCTCTGTCTCGTCGGGAGGCCCTGTGCCTCGGCGCCTTGTTCTCTCGATGCGATGTTGCTCTGCTGTGCTGTGGTGCGCTGCGTTCTCTGTGGGCCACGCCTGCTCTCTGCTCTCTGCTCGCGGCCGCTGTGGTCGCAGGGGAAGAGGGTCTTCTGACGCCGCTGCTTGCTCCTCTGCCCCAGGTACGCGAGCCTCTACTTCCTGATCTGCGTCGACAGGACCGACAACGAGCTCATCTCGCTGGAGCTCGTGCACAGATTCGGTTCGCTTTCACCCCTCTCAGCCCAGCAGACAGGCCTCTCTGGGGTCTGCATGTCCTGACCGCAGTGCCCCTCCCTTGCCCTCGCTCGCAGTGTTTGTGCTCGACAAGTACTTTGGCAACGTCACCGAGCTCGACCTCATCTACGACTTCAGCAGGGTGCGTGCTCTGCACCCTGGCCTCCCCTGCCCCTGCCCGCTGCTGCCGCTGCTGCCGCTGCTGCCGCTGCTGCCGCTCCCGGCCTGCCAGAGGCGCTGACGGCAACGCGGGCGCCTGCGTGACTGACTGCTCCTGCAGGCGTACATTGTGCTCGACGAGCTGCTGATAGCAGGGGAGCAGCAGGAGACCAGCGCCGCAGAGATCCTGCGGACGGTCGACGCGCAGGACGACATCCACAAGGCAGAGCTCATCGAGCTGGCCAACAGGGCCGCCTCGCAGGCCCCCAAGCGATGAGGCCGGGGCCCGCGACGACGGGCCTCGGCCACCGCCACGCGTGGCCCGGGCCCTCCGTGGCTGGCCCTGTTGCCAGTGGTGCTTCTGGGGTGTGTTGTGCGATGGGGTGGCTCAGGGCACCCGGGTGGCTTCCTTCCTGCTGTTATTCAAACAAAAGGGTTTATTCGAGCAATTCAATCAATCACACATTCGGAATCCCCGAGATTTCACGATACTAGCCTCTAAATGCGGGATTTGGCATGTAGCAAAAATGGTCCCACCAGGTATTGATCCTGGAACCCTCGACACGTCAAGTCGATGTGATGCCACTACACCATGAGACCATTGACAGAAACACAGATCCAGTTGTTGGAAGGTAGAGGGGGACATGCGTGCCCTAGGGCTGGCCTGCGAGAGTGTGGCAGCGCCTGGTGATCCACAGGCAGACGCCCTCGTCCGTGGGGAAGAGCTCGCGCTCGTTGACGCCGATCTCGTCGAGCCTGCGCAGCACCTCGGGCTTGAGCGCCGCCGGGATGACGACGCGCCTGCAGCCCTGCGGCGTCCTCGCTATCCACTCGTCGCACGTGGCCTCGGGGTTCGACATCATCAGCAGCACCGCTCGCATGCCCACGTTGCTGGCGGCCAGGCTGCCCTTGTACTCGGGCTCCAGGAAGACGCCGAAGGGCACGGGGCTGACGCCCTCGAGGTCGGCCAGCGTCGAGGGCCGCGTGCTGGCGTTGGCCACGTTCATCTGGCGCATGCCCGACAGCACGTAGGCGTCGGAGTTGCGCACGGCGGTCTCGAGCTCCGAGGCGTTGATGACGTGCTGCCTGCCGTTGCCCGCGGCCCGCGACGGCACGCCCGCGTTCATCTCGGCGGGGTTGACGCAGACGACGACGCCGTCGTCCGCGGGCATCTCGCAGCACGCGAAGAACAGCGAGACCAGCGGGTTCTCGGACCAGTCGAGCATGCGCGACGGCGCGCCCACGACGTGCATCATCGAGACCAGCGAGTACACGTTTGCCATGTCCTCGTCCCGCAGCCCCTGCGCCACGCCCGGCGCGTACCGCCTGAACAGCCTCATCGACCTCTCCTCCGTCTCCCTCATGTACTGCACAGGGAGGCCAGGGGAGTCAGTCCGCGCGCTGCCCCCTAATGAGCAAGCTCGAGGTCAGGCGAGTGCCTTGGGGTACTGGCCCGCCATGCGCTGCAACTTGGTCGTCAGCTTGAACGCGGTGCTGGCCTGCCCGCGGAAGATGAACTGCGAGCGGAAGACGTTGAACTCGGGGCTCCACGCGATGTCGTCGCCAAAGAAGACGGCGACGACCTCGTCCCAGCTCTCGGGCCTGTACGTCCGCACGGCGCCCTCTGTCGCGCTCTTCTGCCCCTGCTGCTGCTGCTCCGCCGCCGCCGCCCTCTCCTTGGCCGCGAGCTCCTCGCGCTCGCGCTGCCGCGACTGCTGCGCCTGCGGGGGCTCTGGGGACCCCGGGGCCCTCGGCTGCGGCCACGAGTCCGGGGGCATGCCCGAGAAGATGACCCAGCGCGTGAGGCCGCCGATGTCGGGCCAGAGCTGCCGGTCGGTGACCGAGGCGATGGAGAGCTTGTGCAGCGCCTCGCACCGCAGCCCCGCGGGCACCACGACGCGCGTGACGGCCCCGGGCGACCACCGCTCGAGCCACTCGTCGAGCACCGCCTCGGGGCTGCTGGCCAGCGAGTACACAGTGCCCTGCGCGCGCTCGCTGGGCGTCAGGTCGGGCGTGAAGAACACGTAGTAGCCGCCGACAGCCGGGCTGGGCTGCTCGCCGCCCGCCTGCGGGGCGCCTCCGCCGGCGGCCAGGGCCTCGATCAGCTCGAGCTCCGCCAGCGCCGAGGACACCGCCCGAGACGCCGGGAGCCGCTCGCTGCCCCAGCTGACCGAGCGGAACGCGCTGGCGACCGCTGCGTCTGTGCTGCTCTCTGCCGCGGCCCTCAGCGCCTCCCTGACGTCCTCGGCCGAGGCCTCGATCGACAGAGACGCAAGCCCCCCGGGGGCAGGCTGCCAGCGACACGTCAGAAACGTCGAAGACGGCGCGGAACCGGTGGAGACCTGGCGGTCCGCAGACAGGGCCGAGGGGTCCAGGACCCAGACGACGGCGTCCTTGATGGCCTGCGAGCCCCGCGACGGGGCGTGGACGGCTGCGAAGTAGAGCCCCACGAGGGGGTTGCGCGACCAGGGCACGAGGCGCGTGGGGCCGCGGGCGCGGGCCATGCGGCCCAGTGTGCCCAGCAGCCCGTCGGGGCCGCAGCCGCCGCCCCGGGCCCCGGGCGAGGACCGCAGCGACCGCTCGCCGGGGCTGTGCTGCAGCATGTCCGCCAGGGCCATGCGCTCGGCCTCGCGCGCGCGGGCCCCAGCGTGCTTCTGGAGGTCCGAGAGGATACGCCAGCCCTCGACGGGCGATCTGCGACGGTTTTCAGAACGAGTCGGGTTCGCATTTCGGAGGAGAAAAGCGAACCCGCGGTAGAGGACGGGGTGGGGCGTCTTGGGGTGCAGGCAGTTGAGGAGCTCTATCCACGTCTGCGGGCGCTCCTCCTTGAACCCGATCCACCGCTGCCTCGGGGCGTACATCTCCTCTTCAAGGCTCGAAGAAAATCTGTCCAAGATACCGCCCAGCACACCACACAACACTTCCGTGCTCACTCAGGCACCATCTCTCAGCAGCATCGGCCAGCCCTCTTCGCAGAGCGTCCGCGGGGGTCCTATCGTCCGCGAGGCTGGAAACCGCCAGATATTTATGCGTGGCCACACACAGGTGAGTGACGTGGCGTATCCAAAATAGATCTACGCACACAATCAAACAATCAAGAGGCAACTGAAGAGCCCCCAGCGATGCCGCAGACCACTCCCGACGTCCCGCGCACCCCGGACGAGTGGGGCCGGCGCCGCCAGTGCCTCTGGCGGCTGGCCCAGCGCAGCGGGGCCGTCGGACGCGGCGCCCGGCCGCCCGGGGCCGAGGGGCTGGCAGCCGACGTCGCCCGCCTCGCTGAGAGCGTCCGCCAGCTCAAGGCCCAGGGCGCTGCCCGCTCCCCGCCCTTCTGGGACGCCGTCTCGGCCCTCCTCCAGACCAAGCTCGCCCACAACGTGCGTCCGGGGCCCACGGGGGTGGCAGCGATCGGGGAAATCGCTATTTCGAGATCACGTGCATATTTTGGCGATCCGGGGCGCCATTTTCGAGATCTGAGCGTCCGCCCGGCGGGGGAGCTGCGATGGGGTTATGGTTTCTCCGAGGAGCGATCGGAGAAATCGCTATTTCGAGATCTACATACATATTTTGGCGATGCGGATCAGGGGAATGGTTTTATTGTGGTGGCAGCGATCGGAGAAATCGCTATTTTCTGGATCTACATACATATTTTGGCGATGCGGGGCGGTATTTTCGAGATCTGAGCGGTCCCCGGGCGGCCGCGCAGCTGGCGAGCGAGACGCCAGTGGAGGACCGGGAGCTGGTGGTGCCGATGCAGCGCGAGGGGGACCTGCGGACGGAGATCAAGGTGCGGTGGTGCGTGCGCAACGGCGACGGGACGACAACGCGTCTGCAGCGGCCCTTTGCCATGCGCACGCGGGTCACGGGGCGCGACGTCCGCGGCGCCGTCGCCGACGTCATGGCCGCCAAGCGCCCCGGCGTGGGCCCCGCGCTCAAGATCGAGCTGCCCGCGCCGCTGTTCGGCGTGCAGGTCGTCCACACGGAGCAGCAGCTCCTCGAGCAGGTCCGCGCTGCTGCTCACCTGCTCACTTGCTCTGTTGTTTCTGTTTCTTCTGTTTCTTCTGTTTTTCCTGTTGATTCAGTTGATTCCCTCATTCCTTTGTCTTGCTGTACTATCTTGCTCTGTTGCCCTGTTGCTCTGATGATTCAGTTGCTTCATTTGATTCAGTTGATTCCATTCAGTTGACTCCCTCAATTCTTTTCTTGTCTGTGTTTCTTTTGGTGTCGGTTGCCTGTTTTTGTGCTGTGGCCCCTTGGCAACCCACCGCATCAGCCACGTCTCCGTGACCTGTCGCGGATGACGTGTGTTGCGTTGTGCTGTGCCCCCGGCATCTGTACTTTATTTTCCGCGTAATGTGAGACGGCAATCGTGGTCATTCCTGCTTGCGGTCGCGGAGTTCCCTGTCTCCCTTGCCCCACTGGTTACACACCCTCTGCGAGCTCTACTCACGCATGCGCTCGCGCTCGCTCCTAGGCCAAGAAAGCTGCCTCCGAGGCCCCCACTCCCACACCCACTCCCACGCCCGCGGCCGCGGCAGCGCAGGCGGAGGGGGCACCGGCAGAGCCCGCGGCGCCCGACGCGGCCGCGGAGGTCGGCGCGCACACGGCTGCCGCCCGCAAGGGTGCCGCCTACCGCGCCGTCTGCGACGACGACGTCTTCTCGCTGCCGCTGTGCTTCCCGGGCCCGCGCCTCGCCAACACCTACGCGCTCGAGTTCCGCGTGACCTTCGCCGAGCCCGCCAGCAACGTCGACACGCCCGCGGCCTACGCGGCGCTGCCCGCGCTGCCGCAGCTCGTCGACGCCGGCGCCAACCTCTTCGAGAAGGAGCTCGCGCGCGAGAGCAGCGCCGTGCTGCACAGGGCCGCCGCCGCGGGCGTCTCGCAGGTCGTCGCGCTCTCGACGTCGCTCGCGAGCTCCGAGGCCTCGGCGGCGCTGGCGCGGGAGCACGTGCGCAGCGTCTTCGCGACGGCCGGCGTGCACCCCGCCGAGTCGGCCGCGACGCCGCTCTCGGAGCTGCCCACCCTGCGCGCGCTCATCGAGGCCCAGCGCCCCTACGTCGTCGCTGTGGGCGAGTGCGGCCTCGACTACGAGTGGTGCGCACCGCCTCTCTTCTTGCGCTCTTCTTCCCTGCTCCGCCCTGTTCCCCTCGCAGTGCTTCCTCTCCGTTCGTCCGATGTCTTCTCTGCTGTGCACTAGTGGCTCTCGGGGAGACGGGGGCCTGTGCGGGGAGGCGCACTCGACTCCGAGTTGAACGCACTGGTTGCCCTGTCTCTCTTCTTGCTCTTTCCGCTCTGCCTCCCTGCTGGCACTCCCTCTCCGTAAAGTCGATCTCTTCTCTTCTCTGCTACTGTGAGGCGGCCCTCGGGAGACTCTGCTCTGGTGTGCTAATCGCGACTGGGGGGCACAGCGACGCGCCCAAGGAGGCGCAGGCCGCGTGGTTCGAGGCGCAGCTGGAGCTCGCGGCCTCGCTGAAGATGCCCGTCGTCGTCCACGAGCGCAGTGCGTCCGCGTCGTCCTCGGCGGGGCGAAACGCGCGACTCACGCCGTCCCTTTTCTGCCACCAGAGGCGTTTGCGGACACGTTGGCGGCCCTCGACAGGTTCAGCGGGAGGCTCGTGGGCGGGTCGATCAACTGCTTCAACGGCGGCCCCGAGGAGCTCGCCGCGTACCTCGCCCGCGGCTTCCACATCTGCGTGACGGGCCTCGTGTGCAACGACAAGCGCGGCGCTGAGCTCCACGAGGCGCTGTCGGGCGGGCGCCTGCCGCTGGGCCGCGTGCTGCTGGGCAGCGACGCGCCGTACCTGACGCCCTTCAACATGGACCGGCCCTTCCCGCAGCACAACGAGCCACGCACGCTGCCCCACGTCCTCGCGGCGCTGAGCCAGGCGCTCGCGCAGCCCGCCGACGTGGTCGCCGCCGCGGCGACGGCCAACGCGCGCGGGCTCTTCGGGCTGCCGGAGCTCTGCTACGACGGGCACCACACGCAGCGCCCCTACGCCTTCTCGCCCAACGCCAAGACGGGCGTCCCGCGCGGGCCCGAGCGCACGGGCGGAGCAGAGGACCTGCGGGGGCTGCTGCGCGAGGGCGAGGAGCTGCTCGAGCACGCGGGGCGCTCGTTCGCGTGCGCGCAGGCGGACCTCGGGGCGCTGCAGAGCGCGTGCAAGGAGCTCGGCCCCGAGGCCCTTGCGAAGCTCGTCGAGGAGCGCGGGCTGCGCGAGCTGCTGCCCGCCGCGGCGCGCAGAAAGGCCAAGGCGCAGGCCAAGCGGCTAAAGTCGCAGGCCAAGAGGGCCGCGCAGGGCAAGAAGCCCGCGGGGAAGCCCAAGCGCCGAGTCCAGAAGCGCAAGCCCCGCGCTGCTGCCGCTGGCCAGGGCGCCTCGGCGCCAGCCGCGTCGTCTGCCCCCGCGGCAGCCCCGGCCCCGGCGCCAGCGGCGAGCGCGCGGGGTGGCCGCGGGGGCCGCGGGCGTGGGAGTGGTCGGGGCCGCGGACGCGGACGCGGATCAGCGCCTGCTGCCGCCGGTGGAAGGGCTGCGCCTGCGCCTGCGCCTGCGCCTGCGCCTGCGCATGCTGCAGCGCCCGCTGCGACCGCAGCCCTCCCTCCGAGCGCACGAGTTGCCCAGAGCGGCGGCACCCGTGGGGCGCGTGGAGGACGTGGAGGACGTGGTCGTGGGGGACGCGGGCAGCACTGAAGGAGGGAGGGACAGCACCGGGAATATGTGAGCAGTCAATCGATTTGTGTGTTCTTGGTATGGTCGCAACAACTCGAGGTCCTCTGAGCTCAGGAGCAGCGTATCATTGACCTTCGCATTCCTCACGGCAGGCAGCGTGCCATCCACCAGTGTCATTCATGAGCACCCATTTCCCATTCTCAATCGCGTGAAGTTATGGCTTGTTCGCAGTGGTGAACGCGAGATTTGCGGTGGCATCGGTTGCCTCGGTTGCCACGTCCACGCTCCGTTCCCTCTCAAATCGGCGTCTGTACGAATCGCCCTCGCCCCAGGGCTGATAAGGCCCCTTCGTGGCAGGCACTTGGCCATTATTCTATTCAGCCCCACTGGTAGCACTCCTCTCTTGTCCGGCACGCACCAGCACACAGCGCAGTCTACAACAGCCACACCGATTCCCGTTAGCCACACCACACAAGGGCTGCGGACTCAACTTTCCCGTGCAGGCCCGCAGCTGGACAAGCGCACCGCGGGGTTCTCACGGGCTCGTGATGGTGTCGGGGAACCCGAGTCAGCGGCTGCACGCGGGCACAACGTGGCGATCCTCCAGAGTCTGCGAGCCCGTGCCGGAAGCGGCTGCACGCCCCACCTCCTGAGAGCGGCAAGTTCCCCACCGGCACGGGCCGTGGCACTGCGAGCTGCCTTCCTGTGTCCCGCTGCAAGTTCCCCTCCTCGGCCCCAGCGACTGCACGGCCCAGCGCTACCTTCCGTGTTCATCTCACCTTCGTGGTGGCCATTACGTATCGACAGCGCGTATGTATGCCCCTATTGACAGAATAACGTTGCACATATGTGGTGACGTCAAGGCTTCCACAGGTGTTCGTGTGCGTGACGTGTCGTCGTATGGGTGTGCACGGCCCGTCGGTGTTGAGAGGGCACAAGAGTCAGCGGCTGCATGCGGGCACAACGTGGCGAACCTCCAGAGTCTGCGAGCCCGTGCCGGAAGCGGCTGCACGCCCCACCTCCTGAGAGCGGCAAGTTCCCCACCGGCACGGGCCGTGGCACTGCGAGCTGCCTTCCTGTGTCCCGCTGCAAGTTCCCCTCCTCGGCCCCAGCGACTGCACGGCCCAGCGCTACCTTCCGTGTTCATCTCACCTTCGTGGTGGCCATTACGTATCGACAGCGCGTATGTATGCCCCTATTGACAGAATAACGTTGCACATATGTGGTGACGTCAAGGCTTCCACAGGTGTTCGTGTGCGTGACGTGTCGTCGTATGGGTGTGCACGGCCCGTCGGTGTTGAGAGGGCACAAGAGTCAGCGGCTGCATGCGGGCACAACGTGGCGAACCTCCAGAGCCCGCGAGCCCGTGCCGGAAGCGGCTGCACGCCCCACCTCCTGAGAGCGGCAAGTTCCCCGCCGGCACGGGCCGTGGACTCGGAGCTGCCTTCCTGTGTCCTGCTGCAAGTTCCCCTCCTCATCTCTCTTGCACCACGGACCTGTCCCCTCGCCAGTCGATGCAAGGCTTCCATTCAATGGGTGCTTCCCAGGGCAAGCCTGGTTAGTGGTCGCCTTCATCCTCTTCAGGAGTCGACGGCTCGCATGCCGATGCGTTCATTTGGCGGTTGGCAGCGTACGGTGAAGGCACTGCACCATACATACATTGATGAGGGCGATACATCAATGAACAAGGCTTGCCGTTTGGTGACACTCCTGCATTTCTTGACCGAGGCAGTCTGCTCGGCCCACGTCATTTGCAGTCGGTGTGCGGACGTGGCCCCCCCTGATCAGGGGAAAAGGGTGTGCGCGACGCGGTGGACTTCGAGCATCACGCACGGTTCTTGGCCGCCAAGACAAAAAGAGTTTGTGTGCCTCTGGGGCGACCAATTCGCTTGGATGATCGCGAACAGCCAGTTGCCTCGCGAGGCAGCTCATGATTTTTGTCCACATACATACATAGTTGATTCGTTAGACTTTTGCGCTCCGTTTATTCTCCGCGGGTCGCACTTATGGGCACTGCTCATTGACCTCCTTCCTTATCACCGCGCCAGCACGCATTGCCAAAGCAGTCCGCGTCAGCGCGTGACCTATCGGGACGCATTACAATCAGGACAACGCGGCACCGCTGAGGGGCAGAGTGCTTCTGTCGCTCGCGCGTTCCCTTCACGGGCGCCACAGACCCAACAGGGGCTCGCAGGCAGCTTCTGCGTAGGGGCTGCAGTCCGCGCTCATGGGCACGCCGTTGCTCATCGCTCTCTGCACGGGCACCTGCGACTGGGCAGCGCACGTGCGAGGAGGACTGGGCAGCGACACTGCAGGCGTTTCGTTGTTGCCACCGCCAGCGGGCATTGCGGGCCGTCATCTGCGAACCGGGCGCCGGTGCCCTCTGGCGAGCGCCCAGCGCGTCCTCGAGTGAGAACCATGTCCGCGGTGGAGATGATCTGCGATGTCTGCGCGTGGGCCCGACACCCATCGCGCCCCCACGTAGCCGAGCTCAGCTTCGTAGCGGTCCACTGTGAGGGGCGGCCAAACCGCGGGGCTCACAGCGGCTGTGAGCTGGCTGCCTCTGGGCTTCAGGCTGTTCACTGCCCGTACGTCGCCACGCTACCGTAGCGGGTCACTGGACATCAGCGCCTCGCATGTGCTGGAGGGCGCAGAGCAATTGACTGCCGTTGCGCAGGTTTGTTCACTGGAGTGCAGCGAGTTCACAGGCACAGCCCGCACTGCCGCTGAGCCCACAGCGGTCCGCGCGGGTGCAGAGACGTCCAGCGCCCGCGACGTCGGTGCAGGCTTTCAGCCGCGAAGTCCCCCGGATCGATTGATCTCAGGCGATGACGATCGATCGGGAGATTCAGCGCTCGTATCCTTCGAGGAATTTGCCGGCGGGGCTCTGTTGTTATTCGTTGTGCTGTCCCGCAAGACAATGNCGACGTCGGTGCAGGCTTTCAGCCGCGAAGTCCCCCGGATCGATTGATCTCAGGCGATGACGATCGATCGGGAGATTCAGCGCTCGTATCCTTCGAGGAATTTGCCGGCGGGGCTCTGTTGTTATTCGTTGTGCTGTCCCGCAAGACAATGAGCGACACGTCCGCCTGGTGAGGCCTCCCCGCCGCCTCTCCCGCGCCCCGGGACTCACCCCACGCCCCCCGCAGCCTGTTAGCTCTGGAATGCTGATCACGAGCCTGTCGAGGGCCGCGAGCGTCGAGCCACGCGGCCTGCGCCTCGCAGGGAGGCTCGCGGGCGGGTCGATCGACCGCTTCAACGGCGGCCCCGAGGAGCTCGTGGCATTCCTCACCCGCGGCTTCCACATCTGCGCGACGGGCCTCGTGAGCACCGACAGGCGCGGCGCTGAGCTCCGCGAGGCGCAGTCAGGTGGGCGCCTGCCGCTGGGCCGCGTGCTGCTGGGCAGCGACGCGCCGTACCTGACGCCCATCAGCACGGAGAGGCCGAGACCCTTGCGACGCTCGTCGAGGAGCGCGGGCTGCGCGAGCTGCTGCCCGCCGCGGCGCGCAGGAAGGCCAGGGCGCAGGCCAGGCCGCTCAGGTCGCAGGCCAAGAGGGCCGCGCAGGGCAAGAGGCCCGCGGGGAAGCCCAAGCGCCGCGTCCAGAAGCGCAGGCCCCGCGCTGCTGCCGCTGGCCAGGGCGCCTCGGCGCCAGCCGCGTCGTCTGCCCCCACGGCAGCTCCCCCGTCAGTGGCGAGCGCGCGGGGTGGCTGCGGGGGACGCGGGCGTGGGAGTGGTCGGGGCCGCGGACGTGGATGTGGATCAGCGCCTGCTACCGCTGGTGGAAGGGCAGCGACTGTGCCTGCTGCAGCGCCCGCTTCTACCGGCGCCCTCCCTCTGAGCGCACGAGTTGCCCAGAGCGGCGGCACCCGTGGGGGGCGTGGAGGACGTGGAGGACGTGGTCGTGGGGGACACGGAAAGCACTGAAGGAGGCACAGCACCAGGCATCTGTGAGCAGTCAATCGATTTGTGTGCTGTCGAACTGGGTACAACAGCCTGGTGTGATCTGAGCTCAGCAGCAATGTGGATTTGTCCTTTGCATTCCTCAAGACAGGCAGCGTGCCATTCACGACCAACCTGTCCCCCCTTCTCAATCTCGCGCGAAGGTTGGCAGCGGCGAACGCCAGATTATCGGTGGCAACAAATGGCACGTCCTTTCGTCTGCACGCTCCATTCACTCTCAAATCGGCGTCTGTACGAATCGCCCTCGCCCCTGGGCTCAAAAGGCCCCTTCGTGGCAGGCACTTGGCCATTATTCTATTCAGCCCTGCTGGTAACACTCCTCCACATCCAGCACGTACCAGAGCTCACAGCGCAGTCAATCGTGCAGGCCGGCGGCTGGACAAGCGCATCGCGAGGTTCTCACGGGCTCGTGATGGTGTCGGGGAACCCGAGTCAGCGGCTGCACGCGGGCACAACGTGGCGATCCTCCAGAGCCCACGAGCCCGTGCCGGAAGCGGCTGCACGCCCCACCTCCTGAGAGCGGCAAGTTCCCCGCCGGCACGGGCCGTGGCACTGCGAGCTGCCTTCCTGTGTCCCGCTGCAAGTTCCCCTCCTCGGCCCCAGCGACTGCACGGCCCAGCGCTACCTCCCGTGTTCATCACACCTTCGTGGTGGCCATTACGTATCGGCACAGCACGTATGCCCCTACTGACAGAATAGCGCTGCATTCATGTGGTGACGTCAAGGCTTCCACAGGTGTTCGTGTGCGTGACGTGGCGTCGAAAGGGTGCACACGGCCAGTCGGTGTTGAGAGGGCACAAGAGTCAGCGGCTGCACGCGGGCACAACGTGGCGAATCTCCAGAGCCCACGAGCCCGTGCCGGAAGCGGCTGCACGCCCCACCTCCTGAGAGCGGCAAGTTCCCCGCCGGCACGGGCCGTGGACTCGGAGCTGCCTTCCTGTGTCCCGCTGCAAGTTCCCCTCCTCAGCTCTCCGACACCACGGACCTGTCCCCCTGCCAGTCAATTGTATCTATATTCTCGCAGGGCTACGTCGACCGTGTAGCCTCCCGGACGAGCCTGTTGGTGGTCGCCTACAGCCTCTACGGGGTCGATGACTCGGATGCCGCTGCGTTCATTGGGGATGTTGGCAGCATGGCGGTGTAGGCACTGCATCATACACTCATTGTTGAGGACGATGTTGAGATGAGCAAACAAGGCTTATTGTTTGGTGACGCATCTGAGGCAGTCTGCACACGTCAATCGAGAAGGGTGTGCGCGACGTGGTGGACGTTGAGCATCGCGCACGGTTCTTGGCCGAGGATATAAAAAAGAGTTTGTGTGCCTCTGGGGCGACCAATTCGCTTGGATTATCGCGAACAGCCAGTTGCCTCGCGAGGCAGCTCCATATATTTGTCCACACAGATACTCAGTTGATTCGCCCGACTTTTGCGCTCCGTTTATTCTCCACGGGTCGCACTTATGGGCCGCTAGCGGTCCTTGCGAGGGTCATCGCCTGCGAACCGGGCGCCATTGTCCTCTTGCGAGCGCTCAAGTGCAGGGCCCGTGGCAGCACGTCCGCGGCGGGCAACGATCTGCGATGTCTGCGCGTTGGCCCCGACACCCACCGAGCCCAGCGTAGTCGAAGCTCAGCATCGCAGCGGTCGACTGCGAGGGCAACCGCAACGTCGGCCGATACCGCGGACCTCAGCCCCCTGGGTCGCCGTCGCGGCTGCACGAGCTGGCTGCTGCTGAGCTGCAGGCTGTTCTCTGCCCCGCACGGTGCCGCGCTGCCGACGACGGGGCAGAGGCTCCTCGCGTGCGCAGGAGGGCGCAGATCAATTGACTCATCCGAGGTGCACCGAGTGCCGCTCGCTGTACGTCGCGGGGACTGCCGCTGGGCCCACAGAGGTCCGCGCGGGCGCAGAGACGTCCAGTGTCAGCGATACCGTGCAGTGTTTCGGCCGCCAAGTCCCCCGGATCGATTGATCTCAGGCGATGACGATCGATCGGGAGATTCACCGCTCGTATCCTTCGAAGAATTTGCCGGCGGGGCTCTGTTGTTATTCGTTGTGCTGTCCCGCAAGACAATGAGCGACACGTCCGCCTGGTGGGGCCTCCCCGCCGCCTCTCCCGCGCCCCTGGACGCGCCCACAGCGTGCTAGCTCTGGAGTGCTGATCACGGACATGCCGAGGGCCGCGAGCGTGTCCGCAGCGCCTCAGGGCCGGCGGGAACGGGACGGCGTGAGTCGCGCGGGTCGCCCGCCGGGGACGCGGACACACTGCGCTCGTGGACGACGGCGGGAATCGTCAGCGAGGCCGCGGGCTCCAGCAACGCCTCGAACAGCGCGGCCTGCGCCTCGC
>CACRSC010000039.1:25929-37987 GCA_902651635.1 Mastigamoeba balamuthi | reverse complement strand
GGGTAGTCGTAGCCGATGCCGTTGACCACCGTCCCGTTGAGCGTCAGGAACACGCCGCCGTCGAGCGCCGTCTTGCTGACGATGAGGCCGTTGGCCCACAGCGACTGCCACAGAAACCCGTTGGGGTTCTCGTCCGCAATGAACTCCGCCGCGTTCTCCTGCGCGCGCGCTGTCAGGGAGGCCCAGGGGCTGCGTGGGAGAGGCGTACCCAGCCTGCCCAGGCAGCGGCGATGCCCTTGAGGGCGTCGAGCGACGACTGCAGGGCGTGCGAGGCCCGCGTGATGTCGACGACGGCCCTGCGGTCCATCAGCTGCCACACGCAGCGCCCCCTAGGCCCTCCGGCCCAACGCCAGGACGGGCGTCCCGCGCGTGGGCAATCGCAGTCGCAGGCGCTGCGCAACAACTAACGCGCGCCCTCGCCTCTCTTCTCGCCCCTCCTCCTCCACATCCCGCTCCCCGAGAACGCGTCGCTCTGCCGCTCGGCCCCCCTGCGCTGGCAACAACAGCGAGCACGTCACCCCCCCCCTTCGCGGTGCGCCAGCGTCCAGCGACTAGTGGCTGACGGGGCCTCACACATGGCGTGCGCAGAGCAGAGGGCAAGGCCCATCATGGCCAGGGGCCCCGGATCGTCGAGCTGTCGGCCGACTCCAGCGGCGCGGTCTCGTGGTCTACGTGGGCCAGGGAGGAGGATGGCGCCGTGCTCGCAGTGTCGTTCCGGCGGAGGCGCAGAGGAGTAGCAGCCCCACCGCAGCTCAGGCCTAAGGCGACCTACTGTGCTACGGCGGGGAGTGCAGACTGCCCTGCGAGGGACAACCCACCAGTACCTGCTGGCCGTTCCAAGGAACCGGCTCGCAAGGAACCGGCTCTCAGCACGCACTCTCCCACACAGTGCGACGATCAATTGGTACTGTGCGTTCTCTAACAAATTAACAATAATCGTGCACAAGCCTGCCTTCAGGAGCACCACCATTGCGCTCGGGTTGTTCATACGACACGCGAGAGGGCCGTTGTTGCTGAATGCTTCCGTGTCTTGTGGAGCGGATCCTCACCATCATCCCACTCTACGAATCGAAACGGCCTTGCCCTCCAGCCGGGCCACCCTGTCCTTCAGCTCCTCCAAGGAGGCTACGCGGTTCTTCAGGCCCTCCACCATGTTCTTGATTCGAGGTTAGTACCTGGAGCACATCGCTCAATGCCTCCTCTGTTGCGTACGGCCAGTGTCCGCACTCACCTGGGCGACCTTTGCTTCAGGCACCAACACCTTCTTGGGGAGGATGCGGGTACAGGCAGTGCCGAGTGCTGCTAGGGCAGGGTCTGTGCCTGATGCTCTATCACAGAAGGCACAGGCGCGACCTCGGGAGGCACTGCCGGGGATTGTTGGCGCTACACTCTCCGTACCCTCGTCAAATCGGCTGTACGAATCGCTCTCGCCCCTGGGCTGGTAAGGCCCCTTCGTGGCAGGCACTTGGCCATTATTCTATTCAGCCCACTGGTCAGCATTCCTCTCATATCCAGCACGCACCAGATCGCACAGTGCAGTCTACAGCAGCCACACCACACAAGGGCTGCGGACTCAGCCTCCTCATACAGGCTGGCAGCTGGACAAGCGCACTGCGGGGGTCTCGCGGGCTCGTGATGGTGTCGGGGAACCCGAGTCAGCGGCTGCACGCGGGCACAACGTGGCGAATCTCCAGAGCCCACGAGCCCGTGCTGGAAGCGGCTGCACGCCCCACCTCCTGAGAGCGGCAAGTTCCCCACCGGCACGGGCCGTGGCACTGCGAGCTGCCTTCCTGTGTCCTGCTGCAAGTTCCCCTCCTCGGCCCCAGCGACTGCACGGCCCAGCGGCACCGCCCGTATTCACCTCACCCAGCGCACCTTTGTCGTGGCCATTACGTATCGGCACAGCGCGTATGTATGTGAACTGACAGAATTCAGTTGCACTTACGTGATTTCAAGGCTTCCACAGGTGTTCGTGTGCGTGACGTGTCGTTGTATGGGTGTGCACGGCCTGTCGGTGTTGAGAGGGCACAAGAGTCAGCGGCTGCATGCGGGCACAACGTGGCGAACCTCCAGAGCCCACAAGCCCGTGCCGGAAGCGGCTGCACGCCCCACCTCCTGAGAGCGGCAAGTTCCCCGCCGGCACGGGCCGTGGACTCGGAGCTGCCTTCCTGTGTCCTGCTGCAAGTTCCCCTCCTCAGCTCTCTGGCACTACTGACCTGTCCCCTCGCCAGTCGATGCAAGGCTTCAATGGGTGTTTTACCAGGGCGAGCCTGGTTGGTGGTCGCCTTCATCCTCTTCAGGAGTCGACGGCTCGCATCGATGCGTTCGTTGGGCGGTTGGCAGCGATACGGTGTAGGCACTGCACCATACACTCATTGTTGAGGGCGATGTTGTCCATAAATAACAAGGCTTGTTGTTTGCTGCATTCATGGCCGAGGCAATCTGCTCGTCCCTTGCGGTGTGCGAACTCAGCACCTGAGCAGAGAGAAGGGTGTGCGTGACGTGGTGGACGTCAAGAATTGCCCACGGTTCTTGGCCGCGGACAAAAAGAGATGCTGTGTGCCTCTGGGGCGACCAATTCGCTTGGATGATCGCGAACAGCCAGTTGCCTCGCGAGGCAGCTCCATATATTTGTCCACACAGTTACTCAGTTGATTCGTCCGACTTTTGCGCTCCGTTTATTCTCCGCGGGTCGCACTTATGGGCACCGCTCGTTGACCAACTCACCACAGCGCCAGCACGCATCGTCAAAGCAGTCAGTGACAGCGTGTGCTCGATCGGCAAGCGTGGCAATCAGGACAACTCGGCGCTTCTGAGGGGAGAGTGCTTCTGTCGCTCGCGCGTTCCCTTCACGGGCGCCACAGACCCAACAGGGGCTCGCAGGCAGCTTCTGCTTCGGGTCGCAGTCCGCGCTCAAGGCACGCCGTTGCTCATCGCTTTCTGCACGGGCACCTGCGACTGGGGCAGCGCACGTGCGAGGAGGACTGGGCAGCAGTACCACAGGCGTGTCGTTGTTGACGTCGCCAGCGGGCCTTACGGGGTCATCGTCTACGAACCGGGCGCCGGTGCCCTCTGGCGAGCCACCAGCGTGTCCCCGAGCTCAGGGCTCGCGGCATCACGCGTGCGAACGATCGCGATAATCTGCGAAGTCCGCGCGTCTGCCCGAAGCCCATCGCGCCCCAACGTAGCCGAGCTCAGCTTCGTAGCGGTCGACTGCGAGGGCAGACAACATCGCTGCAATTAGCGGTGGTGCCCGTGACAGGGGCACAGCCCTCAGCGCCGTCGGGGCTGCGCGAGCTGGCTGCCGCTGGGCTGCAGGCCGTTCTCTACAGCACGTCGCCACGCGACCGCCGACTGGGCAGCGGCGCCTCGCACGCGCTGGAGGGCGCAGAGCAATTGAGTGCCGTTGCGCAGGTTTGTTCACCGGAGTGCACCGAGTTCTTCTCGCTCGCTGTACGTCGCAGGCACAGCCCGCACTGCCGCTGAGCCCACAGCGGTCCGCGCGGGTGCAGAGACGTCCAGCGCCCGCGACGTCGGTGCAGCTTTTCAGCCGCGAAGACCCCCGGATCGATTGATCTCAGGCGATGACGATCGATCGGGAGATTCGCCGCTCGTATCCTTCGAAGAATTTGCCGGCGGGGCTCTGTTGTTATTCGTTGTGCTGACCCGCAAGAGAATGAGCGACACGTCCGCCTGGTGGGGCCTCCCCGCCGCCTCTCCCGCCCCCAGGGACTCACCCCACGCCCCCTGCAGCCAGCCGAAGGAGCCGCAGCAGCAGCAGCAGCTCACGAGCGCCGCCGCTGCCGCAGAGAAGAAGGCACGGACGACCCGGACGATGTCAGCGCGTCTCTCACCGCAAACACCCGCAGGAGGAGATCACCCAGCTCAGGGCCGAGGTCCAGAAGCTCAAGGACGAGCTCAAGCTGCTCAAGGTGCCGCTCTCGCCGCCGCTCCGGGCGCTGCCGATTTCGATTTAAATTGAGCCCCAATTCAACAAAACCCAATCTCGAAATTTAAATTGCGGCCCTCCCCCGCAGAAGTCGCAGCGGCACCGCAAGCCCAGCAAGCAGCGTGCGGCGCGGGAGGAGTCGAGCGAGTCGGAGTCGTCGTCGGGGGAGTCGTCGTCGTCGTCGTCGTCGGACGAGATGTCGCGCAGCGCCAAGAAGGCGGCCAAGAAGGCCGTCCGCAAGGCCCTGAAGGACTTTGACCGCCGCGAGCGCCACCACCGTCAGCGCGAGAAGCTCAGCAAGAAGCTCGCCAAGGTCCCGCTCTCCCTCTCGCCCTCTCTGCTCGCGGGGCTTCTTGGGTGGTCTGCTGCGCTGTGCTGTCGGTTGCGTTTGGTTTTGTCGCTGCTGCTCTGCTCTGCTCTCCTGCGGGTCCCCGCTGCCCTGCGAGCTCCGCCCAGCCGCCCCCCTTCGTGCTCCGTGGGGTCGTGTAGGGGCCGTGCGCCTCTGCGGCTGCGTTGAACGCTCTTGTGTCTGTGCTGTGCGCGTCGACAGGAGTTTGGCTGACAGCTCTCTTCTCTCTTCTCTCTTCTCTCTGCTCCTGTGATCTCTGCTCTGCTCTGCTGTGCTGTCTGGCGCGCAGCTGGAGCTGGAGGAGGACGAGGATGAGGGGACCAGCAACAGCAGCAGCGAGAGCAGCGGGCCCGAGGAGCGCAGGGCGCGCAAGGACGCCAAGGCCGCGCGGAGGGCCGAGCGCCGCAGGATCGCCGAGCAGCGCCGCGAGCTCAAGCGCTGCGCCCGCGAGTGCTGCCACGGCCACGGCCGCGGCACCGCCGAGTCCAGGGCCGCAGACGCCGACGCCCTCCGCGCCCTCTTCGACAGGTTCGGCGTCAGGATCCCCGACGCCGTCGCTGCGGCCCTCGCGGCCTCGGCCCCCGCGGCGCTGCGCACAGAGGCAGCGGCAGCGGCAGCGGCAGAGGCGGCGCCCGAGGGCTCTGCGCCGCCCGCCCAGCAGACGGCCTGCTGCGGCTGCCAGGAGGACGTGGCCATGACGTCCGAGGCCCCCAAGAACTGACCGGGCCTCTCTGAGGGGCCGGAAACCCGCACAGCACGAAGGACAGGCGAACAGGGAGATTTTTTCGTGCTGATGACGTATGTGTGGGGGTCTGCGGGGTGCTCTGTGGTTTCTGAACTGCAATTAAATGTAGAAGCTTCCGTAGCACAGTCGGCAGTGCATGCGGCTGTTAACCGCAGGGTCCTTGGTTCAAATCCAAGCGGGAGCGTTCTTTTGGCCCCGATTTCTCTTTTCTTTTTTCCTTCCTGTCCTTTCCCAGACTTTTCCTCGAATTGGCGCCCTCACCCCCAACCCTCGTGTGCCAACCCACACCTGAAGGGACAAAAATCCGAAAAACGATCACCGCCGCTGCAGCCGCCCGGGGCGGGTTTGGACCACGGTTTGGGCCGCACCCGCGGAAAAGTTGGACCGGGCTGTCATAATCCAAGAAGCACAGCGTGACTCGTAAAACCCGGGCAAATATTCCCGTAAATCCGCGTAGCCACAGGAAACACCCGATTTTTGCACTTAAGGAACAAAAAGCTCAATAATCACTCTACCCACCCTTCCAACCATGCAGCAGCAACAACAACAGCACGAGGCCGGCGGCGAGGCGCTCTGCACGCTGGCGCTGGCGTTCGCGCGCATCCGCAGGGCGCTGGACGCCCGCGAGCAGTGGCTGCAGCGCAAGATCGGGGGCAGCCGCCCCTGCAGCCTCGCGGTGCCCACGGGACTCGTCGACTCGCTCTGCTGGGCCATCGACCAGCTCGGCCGCGTAGACCCCGCCCAGCCCGCGCTGCCCCTCTGCCCAGCCCTCGCCAGTAGCGACCCGGGCGGCTCGTCGCAGGTGCGCAACTTCGCGCTTCTTTTTTTTTCGGCCTCCGCGCCGGCGGTTTTTATTTGGCCCCTCGGGGCCCTGCCCCGCGGTTTTTATCGGCGCAGAGCCCCCCCTTTCCGTTTTGCGCCCTCCCGCCCGCCGTTTTAGCGCGCGCGGCCGGCGGATCGACTGGCGGCTGGCTCAGTTGCCTTTGCGGAAAAATCGCGGAAGGAAAAATCTGTGGCTTCTCCGGAGACATGGAACATTCCGGGCAGTTTCTCCGCTCAGCGCACATCAATTGTCTCGCGCCCGCTCACATCGCCCCGCGTCGCCTCGCGCCCAGCAGCAGGAGCAGGCCAAGCAGCGGGAGGTGGGCGCGGGGCTGCTGGACATGCTGCCGTGGGCGCTGGCGCTGGAGGTGGTCTCTGTGCTGGACGTGCGCTCGCGGGGGCGGCTGGCGTGCTGCAGCCGTGCGACGCGCCAGCTGCTCTCGGACCCCTCGCTCTGGCGCTCGCTCGACCTCGTCTGCAGGCCCGCCGTCGACGTCAACCGCCTGCTCCTCGGCATCGCCCGGGGCCCGCAGGCCGCGTCCCTCCGCCACCTTTGCGTCCGCAAGCGCGACGACTGCGGCGCTGGCGCCCTGCCCAAGGAGCGCATCTCCGCCTCGACTGTCCGCGACCTCAGCGTCGCCACCCCCCTCCTCGAGTCCTTCTGCGTCCCCGACATCAGCATCGGCAGCAAAGGCACTCTCGCATTCCCCCCATTCCCCCCCACCCCCACCTTACCGGTTTTCTTTTCCTGCGCCGGTTCATGTCGGTTCTTGCCTGTTTTCGTGCGGGTCTCACAATTGCTCTGTATTGCGGTCTCCCTTCGGGGGTTTTGGCGGGTTTGGCGGGTTTTTGCGGGTTTTACGCGTCTGCGTCGGGGCTCATGGGGGGGGGTCTCTCCGTCCTGACTCATCGGGTCTCATCGGGTGACCCGTCGGTTCTCGTGGCCTGACTGGGGGGGACTGCTGTGCTGCCGTGCGCAGGCATCGCGATTGCGTGCTCGTGGACGAGGCTGCGGGCGCTGCAGTTCATGGCCAACACGTTTGACATGATACCGCTGCTGGGGACGGTGCGCGGGGCGACGCTGGAGGACCTCTCGCTGGGCATGGGCAGCGCCGCGGACCACTTCCTCGAGTTCATGGCCACGCGCGGCGCGCCGCTGCGGTCGCTGCGGAGCCTCTGCTGCGTGCGCAAGCCCGACACGATCCAGCGGCTCATCGCCTGGAGCGTCGAGCACGGCGAGCCCTTCCTGCCCGCCGTGCGCAGCGTCGTCATCAGCGGCACCGCCTCGGCGGCCCCCGCGCACCTCGCGGGCTTCGGGGCGCTGTTCCCCAAGCTGCAGACGATCCGCACGCGCAGCAAGGACGTCGCCGTCGCCGCGGTGCTCTGCTGCCCGGACCTGCGCTCTGTCGACGAGACGCTGGGCTCTGCCGAGCTGCGCGCCGTCACCGAGCGCTTCAGGGGCAGCGTCCTCGAGCTCGAGCAGGTCGCCGTGCGCGCGACCGACGACGTGGGGCTCCTCGCCCGCTTCCTCTCGCTCTGCCCGCGCCTGCGCCAGCTGACCGTCTTCTCCACGACGGGCCTCTGCGTCCACGCGCTGCAGCGCAGCCTCCACGCGGCCTGCAGGCTCCGCGACCTCCGCTTCTTCTCGCACCCGCCGTTCCGCTGCTCCGCCGCCTGCGGGGCGCCCGACGCGCCGCTGCCGCTGCCGCTCGCGAGGCTCGAGACGTACGCGGGCGCCCTCGCGGAGGTCCTGCCGTCGGTGCGCGCGTGCGGCCTGCGGTCCGTGTGCATCACGAGCTGCCTGACGACGCGCGGCGACAAGGACGCGCTGCGGGCGGACCTCGAGGCGCTGGCGCGGCTGCCGCAGCTGCGCGCGCTCTCGGTCAACGCGCAGGGGCTCACCGCCGAGCTCTGCGCCGCGCTGCTGCCGCGGATCCCGGGCCTCGCCTCGCTGTCGTGCGTGCTCGACGACGACCAGGCCGTCGCCGCCTTTGGCGACCCCGCGTTCCTCGAGTTCGCCTCGGGCCTCGCGGTGCTCTCGGCGCGGTTCTCGCTGCAGGAGCCCTGCTCTGCCTCGTGGAGCCTCAAGGGCCTGCTCGAGTCGCTGCCCGCGCACGGGCTCGCCGTGTCGACGGCGCTGAGAGAACCGAGAATACTCGTCGTCGAGAAGGGCAATCGAGGGAGACTACTCTCCCCCGAGGCGAGCGCGTAGACCCCGCCGCAGGCGTGCCCGTTTCAGCGACGTCCGCGCGCACTACAGCGCTCCACCCCCAACAACAGCAACAATGCTGACCCTCGTTCAGTGTACACGAGCCCTCGTTGCGTATCTCTTCACGTCACCGCCTCTGCCTGCTCTATTTTTGGCCCCCTCGTCCCCAGTCGTCTCCGCAAAACACTCTGCTGTGCAGTACAGGCGCGATGGACCTCGCTGCTGTGGGCCTCGACGGCGCAGGCCTGGCCGCCCTCGCAGCGCACGCGGCTGCCGTGATGCCCGCGGCAGAGGCCACGGCGGTGGTCTCGGAGATCCTCGGCGGCCCCTCGGCCCCGAGCGCTGTCGAGGTGCTCGACGAGCTGCTCGTGCCCTTCGGATGCCTCCCGATCCCCTCGTTCCCCTCGGACGCCGTCGCCGGCGCCCTCGCCGCGCTCGTCCCGCCGTCGGTGGCCCTCGAGCTGCCGCGCGTCGCTCGTCTCGCCCCCGAGGCCGCCGAGTGGCTCGCAACGCGGTTCTGCGGAGGCCAGAGGGTCAGCCGCCCCAGAGCCTCCCAGCTGACTGACAGGCCTCCCTCTCTTCGCCAGTGGAGGAGCGAGACCGAGTGGGCCCGGATGGACGTGTGGCTGCGGTGGGCCGACGACAACAGGGACGCGTGCCCGGGCGCGTGCTTCGCGTTCGACGCAGCCGCGCGGGCGCTGCTGGGCGCGGACCACGCGGACTTCGGCTCCGACCCCGAGGAGGCGCTCGAGCTCAGCGTCCGCGCCAACTGCGCGTGGCTGCTGGGCCGGATGCTCGCGTCACAGCGCTGGGGCTCGGCGGACAAGGAGAACCTGCTCTGCGTCGCCGTCGGGGGCAACAGGGGCGACTCGCACATGGCCGTCGTCCGCGCCCTCGTCGCGCTCGGCGCCAAGGCGGATGTGGGGACGACGCGGGTCTCGGCCATGTGCGCCGCCGTCGACAGGTCCGACGAGGGCGCCGTCCGCGAGCTGCTGGCCGCCCACGGCGACCGGGGCGAGCGCGTGGGCCTCGTGTCGGCGGCGCTGGACTCGGGCGACATGGGCATCGCGTCGACGCTGCTCGAGAGCCTCCTGCCGCTGCAGGGCAAGGAGGAGCTCTTCATGGACCTCGTCAAGTTCGCCGACAACTACCTGCAGAACGCCCGCGACGACATGCAGGAGCAGCAGCGCCGCGCCGACGAGATGCTGCAGTCCAACACGACGACGCCCGCCGAGCTGCGCGCGCAGGGCCTCGAGCTCGAGCGCCGCCTGGCCGAGGAGGGCGGCGCCAAGGACGCGTGGTCCGCGGGCATCGTCCGGCGCATCGCCAAGGCCGCGGTGCCGCGCAGGGCCGGCAACGCCAAGGACGTCACCGTCGGCGACGCGGCCGTGCGCAGCGCCATCGGGTGCTGCTGGTTCGCGCTCGTGTCCGCGCTCGCCGAGACGAAGCTCGGGGCCTACGGCATGGACGAGCTGGCGCTGATGGTCGCAGCGCTGGCGGCCGTCACGAAGAAGAAGAAGGCCCACCTCGCGGGCCCCGCGCTGGCGGCGTGGGACGCGATGCTGGCGAACCTCAGCAGGCCGCGCAACGTGGGCCTCGTCGAGGCGCTGGGGCCCATCGCCAAGGGCTCGGACAACCACAACGCCGAGAGCACGTGCGGCCGCCACGTGTGCCTCGAGCTGCTGCTGCGCTTCAAGCCGCTGCTCTCGGGGTCGGCCGACGCCGTGCGCATCCTGCAGATGCTCGACTGCCCCGACTGCGTGGGCTTCCTCGTCGTGCACTGCGGCGTGCCGCTGACGCCCGACACCGCCTTCGCCATGTCCAAGTTCCGCTCCAACTCGAGCGCCAACCTCGCGGGCTCCTCCAACGCCTTCCTGGACCTCTTCGACGAGTCCAACCGCGACAGCGCGCCGGGCGACCCCGCGGGGGCACCCGCGAACCCCTTCGACGCCCCTCCCGACGCATACGCTGAGGGGGGAGACGGGGCGGACGCTGCTGGGGGGTTCCAGTCGCTCGGAAAGCCCTCGGCCAACTTCGCGTT
This sequence comes from Mastigamoeba balamuthi, assembly GCA_902651635.1. Taxonomy (NCBI): domain Eukaryota; phylum Evosea; order Mastigamoebida; family Mastigamoebidae; genus Mastigamoeba; species Mastigamoeba balamuthi. Next base: position 27,872 of record CACRSC010000039.1, on the reverse strand, counting down.
CGATGCGGCCGCCGAGGCGTACGAGCAGGGCAAGGCGTGCACGATCGAGGTGGTGCTACTGCTCGGCGAGTTCGCGCATGCGGCCGAGCAGCTCGGCAAGGAGTGGGACGCGGGCAAGCCGGGCGTCGAGAAGCTGCTCTACGGGTCGGGCCACCTGGCCGGCAACCCGTACAGCTGGTCCAGCGACGGCACGGGCTCCGCTGCCTTGATGCGTGTGCTGCAGGGCCACGGCATGCCGATCGACCAGTTCGCCAGCGAGCAGGCGCTGGTCTACGCGCTCGAGCAATGCCGCGCGAGGCCTTCGTTCCTCGACGTGGCCGAGTTCATCCTGGCCAGCAGCAAGAGCAGCGGCCTGCTGGGCGCCCCCTCCTGCGCAGCGCACTGGGACACCGTCGCCAGCCAGCCGCGGCTCATCAAGACCGCGCTCGAGCACGGCACCCCGATCAGCGCGCTCTCGGACAGCGCCAGCGGGGCCTCGGTGCTTAGACACGCGCTGAGGCTCAAGTCCGAGGAGTCTGTGCGCCTCCTGCTGGGCGCAGGGAGCCCGGCGGGCGACGACTGGTCGCTCGACGACGTCCTGCGCAGCACGGCGCCCGGCAAGACGTACGAGATACTGGAGCTCGTGCTCTGCTGGCCGCACTGGACAGAGCAGCAGCGCAGGGGCCTCGCGGGCCACGAGGGCACTCTGTGCGCCGCCATCGAGCTGCACGACCCCGCCGAGGCCCTCAAGTGCGTGGCTCTGCTCTGCCGGCACGGCGCGGACCCCAACGCGCCGCGCGAGGCCAGCGCATCGGCGCCGCTGCTGCTGGCCGTCAAGCGCAGGCACTGGGACGTCTGCGCGCTGCTGCTGCAGAACAAGGCGGACCCCAACGTCCACTCGCTGGCGGGAGAGACGCCGCTGCAGGAGTCCATCGTGGCCGAGGGCCGCGAGGACGTGGTCGTCGCGCTGCTCGAGGCGGGCGCCAAGGTCGACTGGTACCCCGTGCGCAGGCCCTCCATCTCGGTCCTCGCGCAGGCGCTCCGGTGCAGGATGTGGGCCGCGGCGGCCAAGCTGGTCGCGGCCGAGGCCAAGGCCAGCATGCAGGACGTCGAGACGGGCCGCATCGCGCTGCACTGGGCCTGCGACAACGGCGCCGCCGACAGCATCGTCGCCGGCGTCCTCAGGCTGCCGCAGAACCTCAACCACAGGGACAAGGACGGCTGCACTCCGCTGAGCCTCGCGCGCTCGACGTCCACCTGCGCGCTGCTGCTCGGCGCGGGCGCCGACTGCGCCTCGGCGTTCTGCAGCAACTCGAAGCACTTCTGCCCCGACAAGCTCTACGCGGTGCTCTGCTGCGCCCGCGGCAAGACGTGGCGCAGCGCCTACGCAGACGCGCTGAGGACCAACGGGGGCCTGGGCCCCGAGGAGATGGCCACCAGGCGCCTGATGGGCGCGATGCTGTGCTGCGCGCACAAGGGGGAGGGCGCAGAGGCGGCGCACGCGGCGGTGCTGTGGTACACGTCTGTGCTGAGCCGCTCGCGGGCGCAGCTCCCCTGGTGGCACCCGCTGCACATGGCCGCGGCCACGGGCAACGCCGAGCTCGTCAGGGCCCTCACGGCGCAGGGCACGGCGGCCCCGACGGCCCTCGACGCCCTTGGGAGCCTCGCGGTGCACTACGCGCTCTCGCGCGAGCGGACGAAGGCCTCTGTCGAGCTCATCCGGCAGCTCAAGGCCGCGCAGCCCGCGGCCGTGACAGACGTGCGCAGTTACACGGGCAAGACGCCGCTCGAGATCGCCCTGGACGCGGGCAAGGCCGCGGCCGTCGTCGAGCTGCTCGACGCAGGCGTCCCGCGGTCGGCGGTCCTCAAGCTCGGGTTCGCGCAGCCGCGGGTGTGCGACGAGGTCTGCGCGGTGCTGATGCAGAGGGCGCGGCAGGAGTGCGCCAAGGCCGGCGCCAAGTACG
>CACRSC010000039.1:4790-25907 GCA_902651635.1 Mastigamoeba balamuthi | reverse complement strand
CGAGCGTCATCCGGCAGCTCAAGGCCGCGCAGCCCGCGGCCGTGACAGACGTGCGCAGTTACACGGGCAAGACGCCGCTCGAGATCGCCCTGGACGCCGGCAAGGCCGCGGCCGTCGTCGAGCTGCTCGACGCAGGCGTCCCGCGGTCGGCGGTCCTCAAGCTCGGGTTCGCGCAGCCGCGGGTGTGCGACGAGGTCTGCGCGGTGCTGATGCAGAGGGCGCGGCAGGAGTGCGCCAAGGCCGGCGCCAAGTACGTGGACCCCGACTTCGCCGCGGGGCCCTGCTCGGTGTGGCGCAACCCCGGCAAGCCCGTCAAGGGCATCGGCAACCCCACCGAGTGGCGGCGCATCAGCGAGAGCCCCGCGACAGACGTGTTCCTCGAGGGCAGCCCCAAGCCCGGCGAGGTCGAGCAGGGCGACATCGGCACGTGCTACTTCCTCACAGTGCGTCGTCCCTCCGCAGGCGCCCCCACGCGGAGGCCCTCACAGCAGCGCGTGCGCAGTCGGTCACGGTGGTCTCGGCGTTCGCGGGAGGGGCGTTCCTGCGGGGCCTGTTCTACCCGGCGGAGCAGGGCGACGCGGCCATCGGGCTGCACGCGCTGCGCATGAACCTGGTGCCCTCGTGCCGCCGCGTGTTCGTCCTGCTCGACGACAGGATTCCGCACGGCAACGTCACGCGGCGCGAGGACAAGGCGCCGTCGCTGCAGCCCGTGTTCGCGTTCACGCGCGGGCGCAACCAGTGGTACGTGCCGCTGCTCGAGAAGGCCTACGCCAAGCTGCACGGCACCTACGAGGCCATCGACGCCGGCCTCGAGCAGGAGGCCATGCAGTGCCTCACCGGCGGCACCCCGGGCGTCTTCAACCTCACGACCGCCGAGATGCTCCGCGAGCGCCAGCGGGGCAACCTCTGGCACAGGGTCTCGGGCCTGCACAGCGACCCCTGCAAGGCACAGAAGCCGAACCTCAATTCAGACCAGTCCATTTCAATTCGATTTGCCTTCTCACGGGCTGGCCGGGCCGCAGGCGTTCTTCCTGACGTGCAACATAGCCAAGCAGGAGGACGAGATGCCGATGAAGGGGCTGATCCCGGGGCACGCGTACGGGGTGCTGCAGTTTGTGACGCTGGCGCGGAGGTTCCATCTCGTGCAGCTCTTCAACCCCTACGGCCAGGAGGAGTGGGAGGGCGACTGGGGCGACGCCAGCGCGCGCTGGACCGCGCAGATGAAGACCGAGGTCCAGAAGACCGCCAACTACTCGTTCGTCCCCAACGACGGCGTCTTCTTCATGGTCCGCAAGCGATTCCCATCGACTCGGGCCGGCAATCTGACTTTGTTTTTTCACAGGACTTCGAGACGGACTATCTCAAGTACTTTGACGTACGCACTGCTGCCCTGCCGCGCCCCCTTCTGGTTGGCTGACACAGCGCCGCGCTCGGCCAGTTCATCGGGTACTGCTCGATCAAGCGGGACGCGTCGGACTGGAAGGTGACGCCGCTGCACACGGAGGAGGTCTCGCGGGAGCCCTGCAAGACGTTCGCGGTGCTGATGAGGGCGCCCATCACCATCACCGTCGAGGTGGCCCAGCGCAGCGAGGGCGACGACGACGAGGACTTTGACGAGCTGCAGGTCATCGCGGGCATCCTGCCCCTCGACGCCTTCGACGTCCAGCGCGACCCCGAGACGGAGCGCCCGCTCTCGGTGACGCTCAAGGAGTACAGCCCCCAGGACGCGCTCCTGCGCCACATGGAGGTCCTCAGCAAGACGCGCCCGCTCTGCACGCGCACGCTCGAGCTCGAGGTCTCTGTGCAGAAGGACCACATGGGCATCGCGGCCAACACGGCCTTTGTCGCCGTGCTCTGGCGCCCCAGCGACGGCGGCAGCGGCAGCGGCAGCCGAGGCCGCTACACCGTGTCCATCAACCAGGAGGAGCCCGCGGGGACCGCCAAGGCCCAGGGCTCCGCGCCCGCGCAGCCCGCCGACGTGCTGCCCGTCGAGTGCACGCCGACGGACGAAGGCGCCTCGGCGGGGTTCGCGGGCGGCGCCGCCGTCAAGGCCGCGGCGGGGGGCAGCACGAGCGCGGTGCTGGAGCAGCAGAAGGCGGCCGAGGAGATCAAGCAGCTGCAGTCGTCGCTGCAGGTCTCGGAGGAGCAGCGCGAGGCCGTGCAGCAGGAGCTCGCCAAGCTCCGCGCGCAGCTCGGCGCCTCCCCCCCGGCGGGCAAGGCTGCGGGCAGGACGTCCTCGGCGGCGTCGTCGTCGTCGCCGCTGCCGCCCATCGACGCGTCGCGGTCGTCGCGGTCGGGCACGCGGCCCAGCGTTCTCGCGGACAAGCTGGTGCGCGGGGCGCCCAAGGCCGCCCTGACCGCCGTCTCCGCGCTCAAGGCCAAGGCGCCCGTGTCCGGCGTGGCCAAGCCCGCGGCCACCAAGGCCGTCACGCTCTCAAAGAAGAAGTAGTGACCGCCCACGCGCGGAACAATTGACTCAATTCGTAATTCCCGCCACAACCCGCCCCCGAATATCTCCGCGGGGAATCTCAGAGCTCCATGAAGCTGCGCGTCACCGACGACGAGGCCGCGCCACGCGCTGCCACGTCAGCACCGACGGCGCAGGTCTCCCTGAGCCTGGCGAGCGACTGGGCGAGGGCCAGCTCGCGCTGGCGTGCGCGGGAGACGTGGACGCCGCCGTCGGGCATCCGCTGCGCCGCGTACCTCTCCCGCGCGGCCCGCACCGCCGCCAGCGCCTCCTGCTGCACCACCAGCTCCACGCTCGCCGGCATCTCCGCCGCCACCCTCGCCCCCTCCAGCTGCGCAGACGCGTCCGCCGCGTCCGCTGACACCCGTTTCGCATATGACGTCATAATACGTGGAAGCAAGTCCCGGCGTAAACCCGGAGAAGGGGGGCGAAAACCGGAATAATGAGCGGTGAACGCGAACCGACCGCGCGGGCGATGAGGACGGAGCGCCTGGCAGCGGCGGAGGACTGCGGGCTGAGCGGCACAGCGCCGGGCAGCTGCAGTCCAGCGGCGCTGGCGGCGGGCGACGACGACGGCGGCGAGCGCGTGGGCTCGGGGGAGAGCAGCGACAAGGATGCGGGCGAGGGGGCGGCAGCGGCAGCGGTAGCGGCGGAGGCAGAGGCAGCAGAGGTGGTCGGGGAGGCCGAGGCCGGGGCGGAGGCGGCGGTGGACTTGCGGGCGAACTGCTCGAGGGCGACGGTGGAGGCGGCCGAGACAGCGGAGGACGCGGGGTCCGGCGAGGGCGTGGCGGGCACGTGGTCCGCCGGCGTCACGGCGATGATGGGGGTCGCCCGCGACAGCGACATGGATTGGCGGACACACGCACCGGCAGCCCCGTGTCCAACAGGGCAATGCGGATTGTTGCCGAAATCAGAGAGCCCCACGAGGCCGCCGTCCCAGCCACCAGCCCAACACTCGCCACTCGGTCCTTGTCAACCCCCCCAGGGGGGGTCTTCCCAATTGGCATTGTTATGCACATGAACATCCATTTGCAGGGGGAGAGGCCTCGCTGTTGGCTGGCGTCTGGCTGCGGCGAACAGTGTGGGGCCTGCCCTGCTGGTTGGCTGGCGGAGAGCCCTCCTCCTAGTACGAGGCCACCTGGTAGCTGGCGCCCAGCCATGACTCGATGCCGTTGTAGACGCACCTCGCGGTGGCCTCGAGCACGCGCCCGGCAGTGGGCAGCGGGATGGCGCCCGTCCAGTGGTCGACGCTGCCCACCGTCGTCGACTGCGACAGCGTCGTCTCGTTGTACGTCGGCCACACGCCGCCGAAGCGCGTGGGGTACCCGAAGCGCGCCAGGCACCTCGCCCCCGCCACCGGGCACGTCCCCGTGTGGCACGCAGTGGCGCCCGTGAACTGCGACTGCGGGAGAGAGGAAGTTGTGAGGCGCCCAACTCACGCGGAGCGGAGAGTTCAATTGCATGCGCACTGCGATGTGGAGAGAGAAGATGGCGTCGGTCCGAGGGAATCTGCTGTAACCCGTGGGCGTCGAGTGGTTCCTGAGGACGACGAGGGTGCCCGTGGGGTGCTGCTGTGTGAGCGGCAGGCGGAAGCTGGCTGTGCCCGCGGGCGTCGCCCAGACGAGCTCGTCGTTGGACACGCAGTACGCGGTCGCCTGCAGCACGTGGCCCACGACGACGGGGATGCGGGCCCTGAAGCTGTTGCCCGCGTGCAGCCTCATAATCATCGAGAGGGGCTGCACCGCGGCCGCCGTGATGACCCCGCGGTCGCTGGCCGTCGCGTAGCCGTACCACGCGAAGCACTCGGTGCAGCTGATGTTCACGTTGCCCTCGACCGTCGTCGTCAACTGCACTGCCGTCAGACGCACCGCCAAAGGCCAATGCGAGTGCGCACCACGGCAGAGCCAGTGGAGGCCTCGACGACGGTGTCGGAGCCCGGGGCGGGGCTGATGTGCACGCGGAACGATGGCGGGCGGGTGGCGTTGCGGTGCACGACGGGGGGCATCCGGAAGGCGATGTTGCCGACGCTGCCGCCACACCAGAACTGCTGGGTGCCGTGCACGCAGTACGACACGACCTCGAGGGCGCTGTTGTTCCTGAGGGGCAGCGTCGCCGAGTACGTGTTGCCGAGCTGCGCGGTGCTGCGGGTCATCTGCGCCGTGCGGGGGCTGTCCCACGTGGTGGTCACCGGGTGCCCATGCTCGTCGGTGGCGACGTAGTTGTAGTACACGTAGCAGCTCACCGTGCACCACTCGACCAGGCAGCTCGCGGACAGCGCCGTCGTGTGCACCTGCGAGGAGCAGCAGCGAGGGTGAGCAAAGGGCCCCTTCGAGTCTTGGCGAGTATATTGAGTTTTACCGTCGCAGCTCCGACGCTGTAGGAGACGACGTTGTCGGTGCCGCGCTCGGGGGTCGTGTAGCAGTACAGGTCCGAGTTTGCGAGCGCTACTGCTGCTGCGGCCACGATGGCGGTGGCGGTCCTTGCGATCGACTGTCCCATTTTTTTCTGGTGTGGAGTTGAGGTCTGCTCTCTGCTATGCTCACTGACGAAACTCTGAGTGTGTGGTGTGAGGGCTGCACCGGCCACGGGTTTTGTTGGGCAGGTGACGTCACATTCCCTTGGTGAATGCGCCAACGGGCCGAAGGCATTCTGTGAGACACGTTGCAGTAGTTTCCCATGTTTCCTTGCCATTTCTTCAACACCGCTTCGTCGGCCACCTGCCCCAGGCCTCCCACCACGCGCCTCCATGCAGACCAGGATGCTACCACACACGCCCCACAGAGGGTTGCGCCCAAGCTACCGTGCTGCGGTCACAGTCACAGAAGCTGGACATCCGATGGACAGCTATGTCTTTACTTGAGAGATGACCCCTGCCGTTGCATGTCTGGCCGTGTGCATTTCGTCTGACAGATGTGCCTTGGCGGTTATTCGCCTCGGGCGGTTGTGGCGAACGCCGACAACTGATCCTCGCAAGCGGCGTCCCTTCCCGTCACGACGGAGTCTCGAACGAGTGAGTGCTCATCACTCAGCAAGCACGGGTATGGAGCACACAACAAAGCGATGGCTGTCACTGCAATCCAAACGCTACGCACCCGCCTTGAAACGTATGCTCCCGAGTGGACCCACAGCAAAGTCGGGAACTGTCTCCGGTGTCGGTCGTCCATACTGTTTCCCTCACACCCCACACCGCACCTAAGAAGCCATAACAGTCACAAACAACGGCACATCGGCCACAGGGCAGAGCTGCTGCATCCCTCCCTTGTTGTGCCTTGCGGGAGCATTCATTTCCCCTCCACGGCCCAGGAAGCCAGCACAGACGGCTGCTGGGGCCCTCTAGAAGGCTTGGACGAGGATGTTGCCGCCCAGCCACGACTCGATGCCGTTGTACGTGCAGCGCGCTGTGGCCTCGAGGAGCCCGCCAGCTGCTGGCAGCTCGACGGTGCCCACCCAGTGGTCCACGCCCCTCTGAGCAGTCTGCACCAGCGCCAGCTCCGTCTCGTTCACCGTCGGCCACGCTCCTCCGAAGCGCCGCGGGTACCCGAAACGCGCCACGCACTTGGACCCCACCGCGACCGCTGCGCCCTCGGCCCCCACGAACTCGGACTGCAATTGAAATTGAAACGGGTCAGTTTTCATTTTCGCGGGCACGGGGCCAACACGAGAGCACCGCCACGTGGACGGGGAAGACGGCGTCGCTGGCGGGGACCCTGCGGAGGCCCACGACGGAGGAGAGCTCCCTGCGGATGGCGACGGCCCCGGCGGGGTGCTGGTCTTCGTCGGGCAGGCGGAAGTTGGCGTTGCCTTCCGGGGCCCAGACGAGCTGCCCGTCGGCGACGCAGTAGGCGGTGGCCTGCAGCACGTGGCCCGCGCGCAGGGGCAGCTGGCACGAGTACCTGCTGGTCGCGTGGACCCTGCGCTGGCGCATCGACACGGCCTGGTCCCACACGGCTGCCCTGCTCGAGTTGGAGCGCACGTAGCCGTACCACGCGAAGCACTGCACGCGACTGGCGTCGACGGGGCCCTCGAGCGTCGTCGTCAGCTGTGCCGTGCAGCCGCTGAGTGGCTGCGTGTGTGCTGCTGCTGAGGACGGGGGGGAGGGGAGGCCAACGCGGGCGAGGCCAGTGGAGGCCGGGATGACGTTGTCGGTGCTTGCAGCGGGTGTCGTGGACACACGGAACGCAGACACGGCGGTTGCCGCCGCAACGACAAGAAGGACAGACAGTGCCATTGCCGCTACTGGGGTCTGCGAGTGGTTTTGAAACTGTGTGTGTCCCTCCAGTACGAGGGAGATATCTTTTTCATGCTGACGTCACCGCGACTGCAGCAAACGGTGCGGACCGTTGTGGCGGGTGGGTGCACCCAGGAGTTTCTATCCACTCCGTCGATGCAAGTTGTATGGCAGCTTCCTGTTGAATATATTCCGGGAGGAGATTCGACGAATTCGCCCAGATTCCCACAGTACTCAGAGCCAGCAACGACCATAGCCGTTATACGCAAGTTGGCAACCTCTATCAGCATTCCCACTAAATTGCGGGGACTGCAACGCAAACGCCAGAGCGCCGCAGCGCGACACGAAGATATAACCTTTATAGAGATACGCTGCACATTGCAATTGACTTACGCCCGGATCCGAATCGCAGCTACCAGAACAGCAAAACTAAGCGAATGGCTGAGCCCGAGCTGGGATCTCGTGTGTCGGGGCAGAAGCTGTCGTGCGGGGTCATCAAGGAGAACTGCCCCATGAACGGACTGCTTGAGGGCCGTGGAAGGCAGGTACGCGAGGCCGAGGAGAAGGCCCGCGCATCGCAGGCTCACTTCGACGACATCGCGAAGAAGTACCAGGCCCTCCAAGGAGAGTACCAAAAGCAGTCGGAGGCCCTCCTCGAGCTCGCTGGTCCGTCGGAAACGAGCACTCGGACGATCTTCACACCCAACTGAATCGGTTGTGCATAATCTCGTGTGTGCAGAGGAGAGGTCTGCCCTGGTGCGCCAGTCGAAGATGGCGGGCAAGAAGAGCAAGGACAAGAGCGCCCGCCCTAGCGACTTCGACAAGGCTATGGACCAGCTGAAGGTCCTGCAAACCCAGATGACGCAGGTGCTGGGGGAGAACGCCGAGATCAAGGCGGAGAACGCTGAGATCAAGGCTCAGTGCACGAAGATCCTGGCGGAGAACGCCGAGATCAAGGCGAAGAACGCTGAGATCAAGGCTCAGTGCACGAAGATCCTGGCGGAGAACGCCGAGATCAAGGCTCAGTACACGAAAGTCAGCGAGGAGGTGGCCTCCCTCAAGAGCAGGCTCCGCTGCCTCTTGACGCGCGGCGTTGTGGAGGTTCTGAAGCAAGGAAGCAGCACGCAGCTGAGGGAATCGTCGACCTACAAGTGGGGTACGAACTCCAATCCTCCACACCCACACCCGCCCGCCATTTGCACTCTCGATGACGAGTCTGATGAGAAAGTTCCTTGTATCCCCCTCACAATTTCTGTGCACACACCGCACAGTGTACGAGACCACCACTGACCCGGGCAGCCACTTCGACGTTGTGGATATGTGGCGCCTCCCGGAGGACCTCGAGCTGGCCGGGCTCTCGAACGAGGGGCACGGTGTGGCGCATCCCAACTTCACTGTCGCCGAGTTGATGATCGAGAAGAGCCTGGTGGCTGACACGGAACTCACGGCGTACCAAACGCTGATCAGTGTCGTCGAGGACCTCAAGGCGAAGGGAACGGTCGTCAAGAGCTTCCTCTGTGTCAAGCGTGCATGAGAGGACCTACGTGCTCTCCAATTGAAGTCCTCGGAATCTGCATTGTATGAGTGTCCATTTCCTCGGAAGCCAATTCCATGAATCAGAATCAGAAATCAGAGAACATTCCTTGTCACCTTGTGATCGTATGCGATCCTCCAACCGCCATCATATCCTCGCAAGAAGAGCAGTGTTGCGTGGCTTCCGCAGTGCGTACTCACATCAGGGTCGTCTCAGAACTCAGAGGTGTGTGACGCTTGGTCTTCTGCGCTCAGTGAAAGCTCTGAAAAAATGTCACAGAGGCGAACACTCAGCTTAGTTTCAACATGAGGACCACTGTGTTGTCAGACAACGGGCAAACATACCAGAGCGCTTCACAAGTGCGAGCCCGAGACATCAGTGGGAGTGGGTAGCGGGAGGGCAACTAGTAGGCCTCGACGAGGATGTTGCCGCCCAGCCACGACTCGATGCCGTTGTACGTGCAGCGCGCTGTGGCCTCGAGCAGCCCGCCGGCGGCGGGGAGGGGCACCACGCCGGTCCAGTGGTCCACGCCCCTGGCCGTGTGCGACAGCGCCAGCACCGTCTCGTTGACCGTGGGCCACGGGGCCTCGAAGCGGGCGGGGTACCCGAAGCGCGCCACGCACCTCGACCCCGCCACAGGGCTCGCCTCCCCCTCCAGCTGCGACTGCTCAGTCGGGGCAAGCACGCACGCGCGCAGAGCAGAGAGAGCAGAACAGCCATCAGCAGCGATCAGTGAATGCGTGGGGGAATGAGAGTGCGCCCAGGGGAGTGGGGGGACAGCAGGAGGTCTGAGCATTGGAACGTGGGAGTTGTGGGAGTGTGGGAGTGTGGGAGTGTGGGGGCCTGGGAGCGCACAGCGATGTGGATGGGGAGGACGCCATAGGAGGCGGGGACCCTGCGGAAGCCGATGGCGGTGGAGCGGTTCCTGAGGACGGCGACAACGCCGGCGGGGTGCTGCTGCTCGGGGGGCAGGCGGAAGTTGGCGTTGCCCGCGGGGGCCCAGACCAGGCGGCCGTCGGCGACGCAGTAGGCGGTGGCCTGCAGCACGTGGCCCACGCGCAGGGGCACCTCGCAGGAGAACCTGTTGCTGGCGTGGTGCGCCCTCCGCTGCCGCATCGACACGGCCTGGTCCCACACCCCCGACGCCACCGCCCCGCGGTCGTCCGACCGCACGTAGCCGTACCACGCGAAGCACTCGGCCGCGCTCACGTTGGCCACCCCGTCGATCCCCGTCGTCAGCTGCACCACCGCAATTCGTTCGATTCCGATTGAGTTGCGCTGTCGAATTGGAATGCTCTCCCAGGCGCCTGGCGAGGTGGGGAGGAGGCGGACAGTGGCGACGCCGAAGGAGGCGGGGATGACGTTGTCGGAGCCGGCAGAGGGGTTGGTGAACACGCGGAACGGCGTGTTGCGGGCAGCGTGCTGGCGGGTGCTGGCCACGGGGGGCATGCGGAAGCCGATGCCTTCAGTGCCAGTACTGCACCAGAATCGTGTGGCGCCCTGAGCGCAGTACGACACCGCCTTGAGGACGCTGTTGTTCTTCAGCTGCAGAGACCCAACGAACGTGAGGGCGCTGACAGGCGACGCTATGTGGATGTCCATCTCCTTGGTGTGCGGCGAGAGGCCCCACTGCGTCGTCGTCGGGCGCCCCTGCTCGTCTGCGGCGATGTAGCTGTAGTACAGGTAGCACGTCATGTTGCGCATGTCCGGCGAGTACTCCCTCGATCGCACCCTCGTGTACACCTGAACGGAGCGCGGGGAGGCCAGAGGTCATGAGGGTCTGAGAGGTGCGGCGGGTGCGCTGTGAGGGTCTTCTCACTGTGCCCTTGCCGACGCTGTAGGGGACGACAGTGTCGGTGCCCCGAGAGGGGCTCGTGAAGCAGTAGAACTCGTGGGCGTGGGCGTGGGCGGCCAGTGCCGCCAGGGCGAGTGCGATGCGCATGACCGAGGCTCGCATGTGGGTGTGCGGAGCTGATGCTGGGCTGGGCTGGAAGTATGTCGGTTTTTTCTTTGGGTTTTTTGTTCTGTGAGTTATGTGCAACAGACCGAGGGGCTTTCGCCGGCATTCGTCTGACGTCATCGGCACCCGTTCTGGGGACAGGCACAGAAGACAGTCGGGCGAGTGCTTCAGGCATTTTCTCTTCTTTCCGGTCTGTTTCCTGCCAGCAGGGCGCTGCAACGTGACAAGGGGCCCTCGCTAGCCAGTGGTCTCACCCTCGCCGCCCGACCCTGTAGGGCACAGTGGTCTGTGACGGGCCTTGGCATCTACTCGCAGTAGTACTGCAACTCGATTTGAGAGCTATCAACAGCTGCCGCTGTCGCTGCTGCAACGCAGGGCCAAGAGAGAGGGCATAGCCGGCCGAAAACCGTACAGCACCAGAGTTGGAAATATGGTGGGACACGATGCGGTTGATTTGCCTCCAGGGCTTTTCCGTTGCGGCACTCCGGCCACCTCTCACGGGTACGGGGTATCCGGCGTTTTACATTGTTTCCACTCTTTTTCTTGTAAGTATGGGCGCTTCAGAGAATCTTCTTGGCCACTGAAATCACTCGAGCTTCTGAGTCTGACCGTCTTCGCGAACGGCAATGGCGGTCGTTTTTATTGGGACTGTCTCGTCGCTCACTCTCAGGCTGGGCACACGCTCTGCCTCTCCGGTGTTCTGGGCCTCTCACTTCCTGCCGGAGAGGGTCCTCTGCTATCTGTACTGGTTGCAGAAATACTGGGTCGCAGTGAAGTGAGAACGGTGCCTTCAGTTGGGTCCTATTCCAAGAAGAGGCCGCGAATGGGTCCTGGCAGTGAGGGAAAAAACCGTGGAGACGAGAAATACCTGACGACCTCGCCAGAATGCCTTCAAGTGACTCCCCCCAGAACAGGCGCCGATGACGTCAGACGAGTGCCAGCAAAAGCCCTGCGGCCTGCGGGAGCACAACCAACAGCAGAGTACAAAAACCCAGCAGGCGGAGCACCAGAGACAGCCAGCCATCATGAGAGCCTCCACGTGCATAGCAGTCATCCTCGCGGCAGTGGCAGCCCTCGCCAGCGCCGACGGCTACTTCTGCACCACGAGCCCCGAGCGCGTCACCGACACCGTCGTTCCCTACAGCGTCGGAGTGGGCACCGTGCGGCGCTGCCCTGCACGCCTGTGGCCCCGCAGAGCCCCTCTCTGACCTCCCAGCGCCCTGAGCAGGTGTACACGAGGGTGAGGTCGACGCTGAGAGCGCCGGACATGCGCTCTGTGAGCTGCATGCTGTACTACAGCTACATCGCCGCAGACGAGCAGGGGCGCCCGACGACGTCCAGGTGGGACGACCCGCGCCTGTCGCAGATGGACCTCCACGTTGCGTCCACTGCCAGCTCCACGTTCGTGGGGTCGCTGCCGCTGAGGAACAACACCGTGCTCGAGGTGGTGTCGTACTGCGTGCACAACACCGTGCAGTTCTGGTGCGGCAACGGCATGGGCAACATCCGCTTCCGCATGCCCCCCGTGGCCAGCACCCGCCAGCACGCTGCCCGCAACACGCCGTTCCGCGTGTTCACCAACCCCTCTGCCGGCTCCGACAACGTCATCCCCGCCTCCTTCGGCGTCGCCACTGTCCGCCTCCTCCCCACCTCGCCAGGCGCCTGGGAGAGCATTCCAATTCGACAGCGCAACTCAATCGGAATCGAACGAATTGCGGTGGTGCAGCTGACGACGGGGATCGACGGGGTGGCCAACGTGAGCGCGGCCGAGTGCTTCGCGTGGTACGGCTACGTGCGGTCGGACGACCGCGGGGCGGTGGCGTCGGGGGTGTGGGACCAGGCCGTGTCGATGCGGCAGCGGAGGGCGCACCACGCCAGCAACAGGTTCTCCTGCGAGGTGCCCCTGCGCGTGGGCCACGTGCTGCAGGCCACCGCCTACTGCGTCGCCGACGGCCGCCTGGTCTGGGCCCCCGCGGGCAACGCCAACTTCCGCCTGCCCCCCGAGCAGCAGCACCCCGCCGGCGTTGTCGCCGTCCTCAGGAACCGCTCCACCGCCATCGGCTTCCGCAGGGTCCCCGCCTCCTATGGCGTCCTCCCCATCCACATCGCTGTGCGCTCCCAGGCCCCCACACTCCCACACTCCCACACTCCCACAACTCCCACGTTCCAATGCTCAGACCTCCTGCTGTCCCCCCACTCCCCTGGGCGCACTCTCATTCCCCCACGCATTCACTGATCGCTGCTGATGGCTGTTCTGCTCTCTCTGCTCTGCGCGCGTGCGTGCTTGCCCCGACTGAGCAGTCGCAGCTGGAGGGGGAGGCGAGCCCTGTGGCGGGGTCGAGGTGCGTGGCGCGCTTCGGGTACCCCGCCCGCTTCGAGGCCCCGTGGCCCACGGTCAACGAGACGGTGCTGGCGCTGTCGCACACGGCCAGGGGCGTGGACCACTGGACCGGCGTGGTGCCCCTCCCCGCCGCCGGCGGGCTGCTCGAGGCCACAGCGCGCTGCACGTACAACGGCATCGAGTCGTGGCTGGGCGGCAACATCCTCGTCGAGGCCTACTAGTTGCCCTCCCGCTACCCACTCCCACTGATGTCTCGGGCTCGCACTTGTGAAGCGCTCTGGTATGTTTGCCCGTTGTCTGACAACACAGTGGTCCTCATGTTGAAACTAAGCTGAGTGTTCTTGCCTCTGTGTGCCTTTGAGGAGCTTGCACCGAACGCTGAGGACCATGCGAACTCTCACACCTCCGTGTTCGACTTCCTCCACGCACAGTGGCAACGCGCGATAGTATGGAGATCAGGCAACATGCACTGCTCTTCTTGTGAGGGAATGGATTGCCTGCGATCACAGGTGTAGCTTCACGTGCAGGTCTTGGTTCTTGTTCTTCTGATATCGTCCCTACGTATCCGAAACCACCGGGCCCGGACGCACCGGCCCACATACGGGACCACACAAGGAAATGGGTGCAAATCTAGAGGGCTCAGTGAAGTTGGGATGCACGGTCAGCAAGCACCACGGCCGCAATAATCTGATAGTGTTCAGCGGGCAAATGGGAGGACCCAGTGCCATCGACATTTGTACTGAGAACACATCGGCGTATCTCTATTTCCCTCCAGGTCAAGATACTCTTCCATCTGAAGTGTCAATTGAATATTAAGGAAGATACGCCGGATACCTTATATAATAAAAGATGGAGAACAAGAAGAGGGCTATCACGTGGATCAGCTTCAATGGAGAGGTCATCCTGTCGCACCCAGTTATCCTCGAGGGCGCTCTGGGCTTCCTTCTCGACAGCACGGTTGCTGATCTGCAGCAATGCACGAGAGAGATGGCCACCCGTTCAGAGCTCCCGCTCCAGATATCTGAGCACCTGGTGGAGAAGCTAAGCAGCGCTCGCACGTGGGCCCTGACTATTTGCTCGCTCTCGGTAGTATCCCGTGCAGTACGCAACGCTCTATTGGACAAAGGCGTTGTGCTCTCAGTGTGCGCGAGATGGCTTGGCAAGTACTTGGCTTATGTTTTGGAGCACCCCCCTTTGACTGCCTTATATGTGCTTAGCGTCAGCGGCGCAGTCCAGGAGTTGCCTTGTAGCAGCTGGGACATTCCTCTCTCGAATCTCTCATTTGAGAGAGCAGCCACATGTATATCACATCCTATTTCCCCTCACTCACCTTCCCCAGGGTTGGTAAGTGCCCAGTGGGCGTACAGTATGACAATCGGCATGAGCTCCCAGTGGAGATCGATGGCCAGAAATATCCTCAATACTACAAGCGGGAGTTCCTCCTTGTTCGTGCAGATGCCGCTTACGGATTTCACCCCAGAGGCCCCTGGCTTGCTGCATCTCTGCGTGGCCTATCTCATCTCTGGCTTTTTCAAGGAGCATCCAATTACATATCCTCTCAACGTCTACGTGGTCCATCAGAAGAAGTTCGAGCGTTTGTTCAGCATCGTGGGCGAGGCAGAGATTACAATTCCACTGTCCCTCGATTGTATCGAGTCTTTGCGTGTGTACGTGGATGAACTGAACCAGTTCGTCGCACGTGCGGGGGCATGCTTCCTTGATATCGGTATCCCTCGTGCACGTGTTCTAGGTATCACCTTCTATTTTGAGAGCGAGGACGACAGTGACACTAACGGCTCGAAGAGACCAGAATGGGTCCCCAGAGAACTGAAAAACCGTCGTGTGTCAGATTTCCTCCTGAATGCCGTACAGAACCACTTCTCCGAACTGTCCAAGCTCCCACGAAATCGTTCGATTGACGTGAGCTCCACCGTTTCAGCTCCGACGATCAGGGCCAAATACTATGGATACCAAGTTCCCGCCATGTCCATTGTGCTTCCCCTGAATTGGGCATAGTGAAAAAGACGCAAATGTTTGGTCCATTCGGTCAAATTGTTTCTCTCTGTTTTATCTGCTCTTGTTATGTAGAGACAGAAATAAGCTGCAACATACGCTGCAACCGTTCAGGATTTGATCTGAAATTTTGGTGGGTTCATCTGCACAAGGAATCAGAGGACAATGAACCATGGTCTGATTACCGAACCCTGTGCGAACTCATGAACCACCCAGAAAGTGGTACATCGTCGGGCACACAACTCTCATACTCTCCCTGAGCTGTTCGAGGGAGACACAAAAAGACGGTTGATCGGGTGAATTACGTGCAAGCCATTACTTTTTCTATGAACATGAATGCCACTGGGTGGTGCGTGCACGAGGGTCCTCAGCCTCCACTCCGCCCTGGAAACGACCACACAGACTCCCAGGTCCTAGTTGGCCTGGACCAGCCAGTTGCCACCCAGCCATGTCTCGATGCCGTTGTACGTGCAACGCGCAGTGGCCTCGAGGAGCCCGCCAGCGCCGGGCAGAGGCACGGAGCCCGTCCACTGGTCCACGAGGCCCACGTTGGGCACCGTGAACGTCTGCGTGTGCGACAGCTCCGTCTCGTTGACCGTCGGCCACGGCCCCCCGAAGCTCCTCGGGTACCCGAAGCGCGCCACGCACCTCGACCCCGCCACCGGGCTCACCGCAGGACCCTGGAACTGCGACTGCAGCCGCAGAGCAGCCGCAAGGCGCCCAATGGTGAATTCGGGGCGAATTGAGTGTTTGCAGCGCACAGCAACGGTGATACTGAAGAACCGATCGGTGGAGGGTACGCTGTACGTGCCCAGCTGGGTGGAGAGGCCCCTGATGATGTAGACGGCGCCCGCGGGGTGCTGCTGATCGGGCGGCAGGCGGAAGATGATGTTGCCGTAGGGCGCCCAGTGGAACTCGCCCCCTGCGACGCAGTACGCCGTCGCCTGCAGCGTGCGGCCCGCCACCAGCGGCATCTGCGCCGTGAACCTGTTGCCCCCGTCGGACAGGAGGCGCCTCTGCTGCATCGAGACTGCTGTGCCCCACTCCGACGACGAGCCCGTCACGTAGCCGTACCACGCGAAGCACTGAGCAGTGCTCATGTCCACCGCCCCGTCGATCGTCGCCGTCAGCTGCCAGAGAGGGAGTGCGGGGTGAGCCACCCAGCTGGAGCGTCGAGCTGCGGGGGCGAGGGGGGGGGCACACCGTGGCGACGCCGACAGAGGCGGGGATGACGTTGTCCGAGTAGGCGTTGGGGTTGGTGTACACGCGGAACTGGTCTGCGCTGGCCAGGACTGCCAGCGCCCCCACTACTGCTGCGAGCCTCGCGATCGCGCGTGCCATGTCTGCTGTTGCTGGTCCTGCTGGTGGGTGCTTTGCTGTTGGCTGTTGTGTTTGCTGTGCCTGTGCTTCTTGGCTGGCTTTGTTTTTTCTGGCTTATTGTGAGAACTGGTTGAGATTCGATCGGCGGGGGCCTTTTGTGGGGCATTGTTGTGACGTCATGCAAGCTATTCTGCCGTTCTGCCAGCGGCCGTGTTTTGCCGTGTGAGGACGTGGCAGGGAATTGGCAGCGGTTTCCTCCCCGCTTCTCGATTGCCGAATTTCCAGAGCATTTGCCCTGCGGCCCAATTGTCGACCACCCGCACGGCCGCCGAGACAGCCAGGCCCGCTGCCATGGGCCGGGGAAGTACGGGACGGCCCGCGGAGTGCACGTGCCTGTGGGGCAGCAGCGCGGTCCGGTGCTCCCGTGTGGATTTCTTATCGTACAGACGCGCAAAACACGGGGAATGACGCCAGCACGTCGGCAGGCCCAACTCTGGCCAAGTCCCCCGCGCCTCCTTCTCTCTCGGGCGCGTTCTTCTGGGCTTCTGAGAGAAGAGAATGAGCAGCCCAGTCATCTGTGAAGATGAGCCCACATGCAGGGACTCGGCAACTCCGCAGCAGCGAGGACACCCGCAGGGCCACAGGGCCTGGGCCACCAGCCTCGGGGCTCCTCGAGGCGCACACGTTGCTGATGGGCACCTCCTCTCTGCCGCTGGGGGACACTCGGTGCTGCAGTGGCGGGCCCACAATGCCAGCACTGCTTCGGCCACCGAGGGAGTCATGTCCCAGAAGGGATGGGCCGCCAGTGCAGCTTCGGGCCTGCATTTCAAGAGCCGTGTCGGCAACGGTCAGCAGCAGACGCCCTCACGCAAGCGGTGGGGACCGTTGGGGCCCAGTCCAGCCGCCACAACGTCCCTTACTCTGCCGAGATGCAGCAGCATTGCTTCCTCATGGTCTGGAGCGCATCTGTGTCGTCGTCACTGCATACAGGGGACGTAGTGGCACGTGGCCCTGGGTTTCAATTCCGATTGTCTACTGATGAAGAAGATCGAGGTGAAATCTCGTCCTAGATATTTGGCACCAAATCATCGCAATATCGTCGGGTTGCGGTTGCGGTTGCCATGTCGCAGATGGCGGCGAGGCTGGGGAACCTCGCGCGGGCCGAGCGCCTGACGGTCTTCGCCACGAGCTCCTACGACGACGCCGCGGAGCAGTCGACGCGGGCGCAGCGCGTCCGCGACCTCGTGATGGCCGCGCACCGCTCGCTGGTCCACCTGCGCAAGATCCACGAGGGCTCCCTCTTCCTCAACGTCGTCATCTTCGACCCCTCGGACTTCGCCAGCAACGCCTCCATCAAGAAGAGGCGCGCGCACGCCCCGCCGCCTGAAACGCACGCCCCCCGTACCCGAAGTATCTTCAGGAATCTTCTCTCCCCCGCGACGTGGCGTGACCGCCCTTTTCTTTTCCCTTTTCGGGCATGTGATGTCATAGCATGCCCAAAGCGAGTAAGAGAATTCCTGGAAATACTGACGTCATCGCAGGCTTGCGAGGTGGTTCACACTGGGGATGAGCTTGGCACCGCTGCTGGCCATCCAGGAGCCCGACGTGTACATCATGGCGCTGGCCCAGATGATCGACGAGTACGACCACTACCTCGACTCGGCCAGCGGTCTCCAGGCTCCTCTGGTCAGCGCCCAACCGCGATCCGTTCTGGATTTCTATGATTCGATTGATCGTTTGTCATCCCAAATTCCACGCAAATCCAGATTCCACGTGCTCACCCGACGTATTTGTGCTCCCAACCCCAGAGGATCCTGACGAGCGCCGTGAGGCACAAGAGCGAGGAGAATATGCCCAAGGCCACAGGCAGCGTCGAGTACGAGTACCTCAAGGCGTACAACAACGTGCGGGACCTCCCAGCTGCTGTTCAATTTCTCTCTTGCCGCCCACTCTGACACAGCACGCACACACGCACACAACACCACGACGCGCAGCCGATATCGCAGAGCCTCGACTACTTCCAGGTCGTGTACTCCCTGTGCGACGTCATGGACCAGGTCTACATGCGCCTCGAGGGCGACACGGCCGCGCAGCGCAGCCTCTTCGACGCGGTGCAGCGCGTGGACACGCGGCTGCACCACCACTTCTTCAACTACATCTACCGCACCCTCGGCGACGCCTGCAAGGCCGTCGTCACCTCCCAGATCGGCGACCCAGAGGCCGTCTACAACAACAACAAGTGAGAGACGGCCCTGCCAGAGCCAGAGCCGCTCACTGGCCAGACTTCGAAGCAGCCAATTCTCGGTAAGGTTCGCTAACCACCGATTGCGTTAGGGCTGTGAATCACCATGGGACCGTGGGGGTATGGCTAATACGGTAGATAATTGGGACTGTACCATTGTAGTCCGGAATCGTGACTAGTAGAATTGGGAAAAGGAATTGTTCATTCGAGGAATCCGTAAAGTTGGAAATGAGACTGGGTTCATCCAGTCTGAAAGGCCAGAGTTGTCACCAGGTGCAGCAATGCTGGGTCACCACACTGTGTTCCAGGCCCCGCAGGTAGTCAAGACCAAACATGTTAACATTAAACATTTGGTCATCACTGCGTTTTAAGTGCTTAAGTGCTAAAATAGTGCATGTAGCGCTTATTTTTCAGCACTAGAATTAGTGCTAATTTAGCGCTACTTTTCCAATGTGCATGAGTTGCATGACACGCATGATGTGCATGATGCACATCATGCACATCATGCATATCAATTGAAAAACACAAATAAATTGATTTTAATTAATGTGCTGTATGCGCAACAGACACTACATGTGCATAGCACACATGTAGTGCTTCAATCAATATTCAATCGATTAAATTGATTGAATTACTACATGTGATTCAATTGCCACAATTGTTAAATGCGATTGAATTTCACCAAAAAACTACTACTTAAAATGAGGACCGAAATAATAATAAAAATCTGTTTTTTATTTCTTTGCTGCTTCTGCAGCACTGTGCTGCTTTAGCAGCACAGTGTGGCGCCTCTTCTGCTGCAGTAAGAGGAACCACACATCCTTGGGCCCCATGCTCACCAGCGTGGTCATGTTGTCCCAGTTGATGTCCTCCTGGTCGTCCTGCTGCTCCTTGTGCTGCTCCTCCTGGTACTCCTCCTGCTCAGGGGCCTCAGGGGCCTCAGAGGCCCGTCCTGCTAAAATTCAGTTGTAATCACAAGGGGAGGGCAGTGAAAGGAAAGGGACATACCTGAACAGCAGCAGCCATCTTGACTGCTGCTTCATGTTGGCATGCTGCAACCCTGGCAGCAGCACGTTGGTGCTGCACAGGATTGCTGATCACGTTGAGGGCATGGAGAGGAGAGACCTCCTCCCTGTGCCTTTTGGCCAGCTTGGCCTTGGCTTTCTTCAACCACTAAAGGTACACAATTTGGTGGGAGAAAAACCCCCCTTTAGTTAAATTCGTTTAACACTTGACTACAGTGAGGGAAGAAGGGAATGGGGGGTGGGAGGGAAACACACACCTTTCGGCCCAGGCTCTTGTGCCGTGCCTGGGCCTCCTCCTCTGAGGAGGTGCTCGAGGTGAGCTCCTCCTAAGAGGAAGAACTCCCCACACTGCTGCTGGCTGGGCTGCTGCTTGGGCTGTGGCTGTGGTGGTGATGGTGGCTGCTGTGCTGCCTCGCTGCCCACTCCTGCTTGTCCTCCTTGTGCACCTGCCTTCTGTACTTGTTGTTGGTGTGCTGCTGGTGGCATTGGAGCCCTAGCTCCTCCACAAGCCGCTCCTGTGACATTTTTCATTAATTTTCACAAGAAAAACAGGGGGGGCAGGAGAGGGGGAAAAACACATCATCATTTGACTTAACCCTGTGTGGATGGCAGTGTGAATGACGTCCACGATAGTGGCAACCATGCTGCTACCAACATCCATTGGTGGTACTGCTGGTGCAGCAGGTGCTGCTGGAACAGAACTCTCTGATTCAAGGGGCACCCAAACCTGAGAAAAACAGAGGGGGCAGGGAAAAAACTGTGAAAAACAAGGAAAAACCAGGAAAAACCAGATAAAATGAGGAAGAGCAGGAACGAGGGCAGGGAGGGCAAGAGGAGGGCAGAACGCACCCCGCCCAACTCCTCCACCAGGCGCTGCATCTCTGCCTCCGACAGTTCAGGGATGGGCAAGTCCTTTTTGCCCACCCACCATGAATTGTGGTGGTTCTGCAGGGGGGAAGGGAAACACAAATGTCAGTGAAGGGAAAACAAAGGGAGGGGGGCAAGGGGGGATTAAGAGGGATTTTGGGGACTCAAGGGGAAGCAAGGGGGGAGCAGGGGAGGGAGCACGCACCTTTAAATCCTTTGAGTCTTGCCACACAACTGACAGTGCCCAGGCACGCAGCTGCCAGTCCATGGGCTCCCATTTAAATTTCGGGCTGTACAGCACAGCCATGTACTCGGTGACAGCTCACACCAGAGTGTGGAGGCTGTCACCTTTCCAAGGCCGTGCTGCAGCAGCTGGGGAGGGTGGCACGGCGTGCACAGGCGGGGGCGGGGGGGCGGAAGGGGGGACCGCAGACATGCGTGACTGTTGTTGTCGAATGCAAAGGGGAGTTCAGAGTGTTTTTAAGGTGTCAGAAAAAAACAGGCTAAGTGCAATCGTTTTCCAGCAAAAAAATAGGAGAAAATGGCAACGTCATATCACGTCAATCGTGTCATGTGCTGCATGCACATAAAACACATTTTGCGCTTGTATCTCATTCATTCATTTGCTCAATACATTCAGTGCATACATTGCTGCACATGCTGCACTTGCCAAAAGCCCAGTCAACCTACTTGCCAAAAACCCAGCCAACCAACATGGTCAAGTCCCAGGATAACCTCATCATTGCTGCAAAAGTAGCCAGGCAGCAGCATCTCCTGCACAAGCTGCACAAGTCCATTGCCAAAGCATTCTGGGGGTATCCTGTCCAATTCCTGGAACGGGTATTTCAGCATTATGGAGGGCCAGACACCCCCTTCAAGAAGCTGGGAGACCTGCTGGACCTGCTGCTATACTTCAAACACTATGGAGTGCTTGCCTCTGAGACGTCCCTGGAGGCTCCCAACCCAAGCAACTTCTGGCGCATGATGGCTTGACACTGGCTCTACCTGGCAGAGCATGTCAACGAGATGGAGGTAACGGCCCACTTAAAAACATCACACAACACAATGGTTATTTCATCTGAATGAAATCAGTATCAATTCACCATTAAATCAATTGATA
>CACRSC010000038.1:408636-446780 GCA_902651635.1 Mastigamoeba balamuthi | reverse complement strand
ATAGTGGCACGTAGCGGCAGACTGCGTAGCAGTGCATAGCGGATGGTAGAACTACGCGCCGCTACGCATTCTCCGCTACGCACTGTAGCGGACCTTACGTAGCGGCGCGTAGCGAAGGCCTGCATAGCGGTGCGTAGCGGATGGTAGAACTACGCGCCGCTACGCACCCTCCGCTACGCACTGTAGTGGACCTTACGTAGTGGCGCGTAGCAAAGGCCTGCGTAGCGGTGCGTAGTTCGACCATTCGCTACGCACCGCTACGCAAGCCTTCGCTACGCGCCGCAACATGCTTGACGTGAGAAGATGTAGGCACACCCAGCTTCTTGCACTCATGCTGTGCAACACAGCACATATACTGTTGGTATAGGACAGGGCATATTCAACTTCAAACTTGTGGGCTGGGAATGCTATAGAAGAAGAACGAGTGGGGTGGAGGGAACACAGTGAGTGACATACCTCGGGCTTCCCCTTCTTGGGGGTGCTTGGCACAGACAGTGTGGTTGACATCAGCTTGTAGGACAACCCAAACAATTTTTGAAAAATGATGTCATCTGCTGCCAGCACATAATATCTGCCAGTAGCACAGCTGTGGGCATTGCAGTGATGAAAGTCAAAGATGGCACCTGGCCTATTCACGTGGCAAGTACAAGTACAGTACACATGTGCACCAGGCTCAACTGGGCCCAGTCAACATCCCAGATGGCGACCCAGTTGGCCCAGACTTGTCCCATGTTAGAGCACTCAAGGCCCAGGTCAGGAACCTCAGGCAACAGAACAGGCAGCTCAGCACTCAGCTGGAGGTGTATAAAGGCATCAATTAATAGATGGAATCCAGCACAGGTGCGTGCTGTGAAACATGAGCTGCAGAGTGTCGTGGAACCCACAGGACTGAAGGAGGCCACGTTTCCTCAGTACATTGCTGCACTGAGGCAGACGATGCCCAGCTTAATGCTCATTCTGTGCTCTCTCCTGGCCTACAAGGACTCAGTCCCTGACAACGACCTGGCCATGCATGTGCTCACCATTTACGTCATCTGTGTGCACAGCTAATCACAGAGAAAGGATGTGCACTTCAGCATGTTGCTTTCCAGCCGTCTGTGAAGCCATACAACTTCTACAGTCATGTGGGACCTATTTCACCAGCTGCACCTCATGTATAATATTCACAAAACAACTACAAATAAACTGGATAAGGCCAGGTACAAGCAGGCCATGCTGCTGCAGAAACACTGTGTGCAGGTTGCAGACAACCTGCAGGTGGCTGTAGGGTGCAGTTTTCAGTGTCTGGACAGGCATGCCACGATGCTGCAGAGTGATGTGGGGGGGAATAGTACCCAATGACGACTACCTTCAGAGTATGCAGTTGGACATGCTCGACACACTTACAATACGTTGTTTTTATTACATTAGTTTTCCTATCTGTCAGTGGCATACAATTAGATGCCAGTGGCACATAATTAGTTGCCAGCAGCACATGCTATGTGCCAGCCAGCATAGAGCATGTTCTGGCATATCACTTTGCATCACTCCAGCAACATACTGACCTGCCTGGTTTTTGCAGGAGGGTGTGGTACTTCCCAACGTACTGCCCAGGGGTGTTCTGCCCTCAGAACAGCCGCCTGATGACGTGCAGTGAACTGAGGAGTTGTGTGCAACGTACTGCCCACTGGTGTCACACTCCCATGTCCTGCCTCTCGAGTGCAGCTCCTGCACATTTGCATGGATATCTCTGTCTGGCAGCTCTCTGTCATGCCCACGACCTGTCAAGGAGGTGCTGGGAGAGGTTGTTCATCGAGCTTTCTTCTGGGGGATGTACTGCAACCAGATGGGTGCCCTCAGTTCCTCCTGTGGAGAGCTGCAACAGGCATCTGTTCATACTCATCAGCTGCCAGATGTAGACTGGTGGCAGCACAGAGTCTGTACAGACTGCCTCTTATATGGACATGATCCGTTTTGTGGAGGAGACTCGCATGAAAGTGGCCACAGGAGGCATTGGTGCCCAGCAGCCCCTGATGCCAGTGTTTGATGGCGAGCAGCAGGTGTTCTCTAAGCTATGGCGAATGCATGACCAGGAAGACAGCCCACTGCATAGTACAATCATCCCGTCACTGGCTGGCTGGCACCAGATGAAGACAATGGCCTTTGCAATCAGGAAGATGTGGGACTGCCTCATTACCCCGACTCTGGCTTTCCTGGGTCGCAAGGGAACGAAGGACATGACATGCTCAAGAACTTCATTCAGCTGGATGATATGATCGTGCTTCTGGTCTCTGGCCCTGCTGCCATGGGTGCTGCAGACTGTCACATCCCACGTGAGCTATGACCCCACAGTTCTGATGTCAATCAACTGTCTTGCCCAGTGTCAGGACATTTCCTCTCATCCCTGGAGTCTTCTGTGCTTCTGCCTGCACTATGGGCTGCCCTACTGCTACATGAGGCCACAGTACGTGCTGGGAGGTCTTTAGAGTTCATAGGGCTCCTGCAGCTCTGTCTATAGCTGTTCTATGCCACTTGACACCACCAGTACAAGGTTATGACTGCCCAGTTCCTCAGTTTATGGATTGCTGGAGGCTTGCATCCGACTCACAGGGCTGTCATTCTCAAGACCATCACTCTTCGGACGAATAGGGCCAGTCTGTATGCTCACTGCAGTGATGACTGCTGTGAAAAGGTCCGTTTTCCTCTTATGCCGTTGTATAAGTTGCCAGCACATGCCATGTGCTGCTGGCATATGCTATATGCCAGCAAATAACATAATTTCACCTAATTGACTCATTAAGACTCTCTGTACTCTCACAAATGGTAAGAAGCATCAAGGCATACTACACTGCAAGGCATCCCTGCCATCAATCCAGCAGCATTTCAGGCTCATCTCAGTTGCCAAGGACAACAACAACTGGTTGGAGCACTGTGTTCATCCAGATTCGCCCTTCAATTGTGATGCTGATGCTCAGGGGCTGCACTACAGGCTCAGCACCATCAAGGGAACTACTGAGGAAGTCAAACACCTTGGAGAGCACATCATGCAGGTGAATCATCATGCAGAAAGAGAATCTTCTCTTTGGAGCAATGCAAAACTGGACTCCTGGCTCTTCAACTCTGATGAGCTGCTCCTGACCAGTCCTCTGCAGATGGACCTCGAGATGTTTGAAGAGGGATTCATCAACCCAGATGCGTTCTTTATGGTATGAATGACGTTATGGCTGATCCAAAGGACTGCATCATGGATTGTGCTGAGTGCAGTGATGATGATGATGCCCTCTCCTCTGATGAATCTGACCCTGAGTGTGACTAAAGCAATGAAACCAGTTGGCCATTGCAATTGAAAGTCACTGTGACTGCTTTGAATGTCTTCATGATTACCATTGACCGCAATACTACTGTCACTTTTCATACTGACTCATATGCTGGCATATCTGCCGGCACATACACTGTGCCACTGGCATAGTCGATGGCTGAGCTGTGCCACTGGCACATAGCCCGGTACATACGCTGGCACATATCATCTTTGTCGAAAATCACTTGATTTGAAAAATTCTGTGAAATCGCGCATCCAAGAGCTTCTGATATTATGGGCATGTGCTATTGATCATTTGTAACAATTTTGACCCTTTTAATGGGAATTCCTACCCATCAGATCCAGCACAGGCTGATCTTCTATTTATCAATGACAAGAAGCTCGTCAACAAGTGCCATTCAGCCCTTATCAACGAAGCTGTCTTGTTGAACACACACACAGCGAATGACCAGAAAGAAGGAGATCATTCCAGCAGTCTCTTATAACTCAGCATCGGCAGAGGTTGCAGCTACCTTGAGTACTGAGAAGAACAAGAACTTTATTACTGCTGAGTTCAGCAAGGTCAAGTCATGCCAGGCCCTAAGTAATAAATCGCAGAGTGGTGGCAGAAGCATCCCTGTCTGTGCCCTTCTGTCTACAGAGCAGCATAGGCTCTTCTCGCAATCCCAGTAACATCACAGTCCTGTGAGCGTGCTTTTTCTGCAGCTGGCTTCCAGTACTCGTGCTATAGGCAGTCATTGGAGCCCGAGACGCACTGTGTTTTCTGTGGGAAAATTTGAGATGATGTCTTCTTTGATCAGATCATTGAGAAGGCTCGTAAGATTGCAGAGGAGCAGTATGGTATTGACTTCCTTGCAGAGCTGGAGGAAGATGATAGTGAGAACGAGGAACTGGACATGGAACCAGATGAAATCAGTGAGGTTGAGGACAGTGATAATGAACACATTAATAAAGAGTCTCAAGAGAAAAATGCAAGTGAATAAATAAATGCAGATATGATAAGTAATAACTGTAATAGGCAGTAGATACTGAAATTTGCACAGAAATAAGATATGAATAGTGATTACTTCACTGCAACTGCACAATTCAATATTCATATTTCTGAGGGCACTTCTATTCATTCAGTTGCCGAGCCCGAACTCATGTACTTGGAGAAGCGTGCATCAATTGCCGTAAGGCCTCTCTTTAGCGTCTCAACTGGCGTCCGGTGCAGCGGTGGAGACACCTTGTAGTTAAGGAAGCAGATAAACGTGCGCCTGGTGGCCTTTGCCCCCGCGTCAGCACTACTTTGCTGCAGGAACGTCTTGCCGCTGCTGTGCTGGGCCGCGACAACAATGCACTGCCCGCGGCCGTTGAGCCTGTCGCAGTCCGTGTTGCACCTGTCGAGTCTCTGGATGTGGTCGTCGACCCTGCTGAGGAACATGCGACGAGACTTAGTCATGAACACTCCTGTGCGATCTAGGGACTCCGCAAAGCTGATGCTGCCGCCCAGGCAGGTCTTGACGTGGTGCTCGAGGAATGGCTTCTGCTCTGCCCTCGCTCTTTCCATTTGAACGGGAGGTGGGAACAAGGCGGGCGAGCCCTTCAGAGTGCAGTACTCGCACTTTCTCGAAATATCAATCTGCTCAGGAATCAACTGAGTCCTGATTCATAACAGGAGCACAAAATGGGGCGGGAATCGTGCCCACTCTCCCCAGGTTTGTTTTTTTCAGTGAGTCGTTGTGCGCTGAGCTAAGCTNCCGCCACGCCCCCACCCACGTCACCGCGCCGTTCCCTCTGCTGTGCCACCGCCTTTGGTGCTATCCTGTGTTGCTTGTGTCCTCGCTGCTCTGCGACGCGGAGCTCGGATCCGCGAGAGCTCTGCGTGCCACGGCTCTCAGGTGCCTCTGTATCGGCACCACCGCGCTGAACTGCGACTCGTGAACGTCGTCCACGACCTAGCCGCCTCCAGCGCACTGCTGCAGGATTGTCGTGTGACTACGCCGGCAGTCCACACGGCATCCCGCTGGCCCCTTCTGTTGCCAGGTCCGATTATTCTGATGGGGCGAGATTTCGTTGATGATAAATGTGGAGCCCCCCAACAGAGCCTCACTTTTTTTTTTGTTCATACCACCCCAGTTGCCAGCCCGCATCGCGCCTGTTTGTCCCGACACTCTGTCACTTCTTCTTCCCCCTGTGGGGCTCCTCGACTCCTCACCCGTATCAGTTGTTTTCAGCGTTGTTGAAGGAAAAAACGTTTGTGGTATTGGAAGAGACAGAATTTCAGTATCCTTGAATGAACTCTATTGGGATCCGAAGGGCAATGGCGATTGTTTTGTGCAATTTCAGGGCCTCAGACTCGACGTGTCGATGACAAAGCGGTATTTTATATCGGACCTCGCCAGCCTGTCGTAGGCCTCGTTCACCATTTGCGCCGACACGATCTCCACCTCTGCTGTTATGTTGTGCTCGCCGCAGAAGTCCAGCATCTCCTGCGTCTCCGCCACACCTCCGATCATGGACCCGCCAATGCTGCGCCTTGCGAACATCAGCGAGAGCGTTACCACCGGCACGGGCTTCAGCAGCACGCCAACAATAGTCAGTCTTCCATCGACTGCGAGGAGCGCGACGAGCTGGTTGATGTCATGGCTTGCAGACACGGTGTCCAGGATGAAGTCGAAGCAGCATGCGTGCCTCTTCATGTCTCCTGTGTCGCTCGACACAACGACCTCGTGGGCTCCCAGGCGTATTGCGTCGTCCTTCTTGCCCGGCGAGTGTGTGATCACTGTTACGTGCGCGCCAAGCGCAAGTGCGAACTTGACGCCCATGTGCCCGAGCCCTCCGAGCCCCACGATGCCGACACGTGAGCCCTTGTGCACACCCGCCTGGCGTAGGGGCGAGTACGTCGTGATCCCCGCGCAGACGAGAGGAGCGACGCCAGGAAGGCTGAGGTTCGCCGGCACGCGGAAAACGAAGTGCTCGTCGACGACAATGCCCTCCGAGTACCCGCCGAACGTCACACCTCCGTGCCGCCTGTCGGGGGCGCCGAAGGTCTCCGTCCTGGAGGGGCAGAACTGCTCGAGGCTCCTGAGGCAGTTGGGGCACGTGCGGTCTGAGTCGACGAGGCAGCCAACGGCCACGACGTCGCCCACCTGATGCTTGGAGGCGTCGGGGCCCAGGGCAGCAACGCGGCCGACGATCTCGTGGCCAGGGACGACGGGGTACTTGGTAGGCATGAAGTCGTGGGCCTCGTCGCGGACGCAGTGCAGGTCCGTGCGGCAGATGCCGCAGAAGAGGACGTCGATACGCACGTCGTGGCCCGTGGGCTGGCGCCGGGTGACCGTCGTCGGACCCAGCGGAGCGCTGGCCGAAGTGGCTGCGATGGCCCTCACCTCGAACGACATTGCACTTCGCCAGCTACTCTCGGACGAGCTGTTTAGCGATGTGGATCCGCTGTCAGTGGCGGGTCAATCGCAACCACCGGTGTCTCTGACTCACGGACAATTGCGTTCGTTTATTCGCGAAGTCTGTTGATGTACACTTTTTTCGTAACACTCTCAGAAATGGCGGATATCGGTGATCAGACCAAGAGCAAAGCGAAGCAAGATACCGCTGAGCACGTCGCAGCGTTACCTGGCGAGCAGTATAGACAGAGTGTTCGCTTGCACACCTCGGATATCCCGCATAGTAGAGCGCGACATACGTCAGATTTCTGGGATATCTCGCGGGAGATTCGGCAACGTTCGCCACCACTGAGCCCCTCCCTTGCCACACACGCGCACGCCATCCGAATGGGCGCGCTGCACGAGAGCTTCGGGGTGTGCGCCGTCGTGGTGGCGATCGGCCACACGGTGCGCCGCGTGTTCCTGACGCCCGAGACGGCCTCGCAGCAGATCGGGCTGGTCTCGAAGCTGCTCATGAACGCCACGCTGCCCGCCGTCGTCCTCCGCGCCCTCATGCGCTGCCGCACGCTGCGGCCCGAGTCGCTCGCCATCTGCGCCTACGGGCTGGCCGTCGACGCGGTGCTGCTCGGGTGCGCGGCCGCCGTCTTCCACGCGCTGCCCGCGTCGCTCGTCTCGCGCGCCTCGGGCGACGACCCGCGAGCTGTGCGCCCGCAGGCCATCGCCGCCACCTTCGGCCTCAACATCGGCCTCTTCTTCTACCCCATCATCGAGGCACGGCCGGCAGCCCGGGCCCCCGCTGGTGGCTGATCGCTCGGGCCGTCGCCGTGTGGGGCGCCTCCACCCTCTCCCCCCGTGCAGGGCATCGCGGGGGACGCGGGCGTGGAGCTGCTGGCGTGGCTCGACCTGCTCAACGGCCTCTTCATCTTCTTCGTCATGCCGGTCCTCTACGCCGTGTCGGCGCGGCCGGCGGCGGGCGCGGGCTGCAGCTCGCCCCCGGGGTCGCTCGAGTCGGCGCTCGTGCCGCCCGACTCGCCTCGCAGCTCCGACGAGCTCGACCTCAACGAGGCCCTCAAGATGCAGGAGCTTCCCGGCGTGCGCGAGCACGCGGACGCCAAGGGCGTGGAGGTGCGGCGCAAGCTCGGGTCTCTGGGTGGGCCCGTGTACCCCCCCCCCCCTCTCCCCGATCGCTGCGTCTCAACGGTCTCCCCTTCCCCGCACGCATGGCTGCTCGCCACCCAACAGAGGCAGGGGCTCGTGGCGGAGGGGATGGTCGCGGTGGACAGGCGGGCGGTGCTGAAGCGGATGGGGCTCAAGCTGCTGGCGAACCTGCCGCTGTGGTCGCTGTTCCTGGGCCTCACGCTGGGCCTCGGCGGGGCGAGCCTGCCGGGATTCATCATGGCGATACTCAACGTGCTCGCCCGCGTCAACGGCGGGCTCTCTTACCTCTTCATCGGGCTGCTGCTCGACCTGCGTCCCAGCGTGCTGCGCAAGCTCTGGCGCCCCGTCACCGTCTCGATGGTCATACGCTACACCATCGGGATCAGCTGGGGCGTCCTGATGTACAACACCCTCGGGAAGCTCTCGGTGTTCTCTCCGCTTGCCAGGCTGGTGCTGCTCATCGGCGGGCTGATGCCCACGACGGTCATCACGGGAGTGTACGCCCCCGAGTGGGGGTGGGACCCGACGCTCCCGGGGCTCCTGATCAACACGACGATCATTGCAAGCTTCGGGCTGTTGTGGGCAATGATCGCCATTGTCGGCATTCCGGAGGCCAGTGGGGCCCTCAGCCTGTCCTCGAGCGGCTGACACACGATGGCCAGACCGCATCGTACGCCTGTGCGAAGTACTATCGCATAATAACAACTGTTTGGCGCGCTGACAAATGGTCTGTATCTGAGACTTTATTTGCGACCGAGCACCAAGGGCAGTGCAATGGCCAGAGCAATCACAGCAATGGCCAGCAGGACGATCACGCAGCAGCAGCAGCAGATGGCCAACTTCTTTCGGGAGCGGCGCTGCAGCTTCCCAGCCTTGCGGAACTCGCACACGGCGGAGTCCATGTACTCGTCAGCCCGCCCGCAGTTACACTCGATGTTATCGATTACGAGCCTCTGCTGCTGGAGGAGCATGCTGTCTTCCAGTATAGCTGGTAGGTCCGCAGCTGTTACTGAGCCAGCATCTAGCTTGTTGCACAGAGTGTGTGCGCCGGGGAGGTACCCCTCGAAAGAGCCCCTCTGAAGTTGAGTGTCGTCCGGCAGCGGCTGTGGGGGCTTGGGTGGCTCGAGCTGCTCGAGCTGCTGTTGAACAGAGCTGGCCTCTGGCTCCTGCATTGCATGGGCCACCATCTCCTTTGCCGTGGCCTTGGCCTTGGCCTTCGTGCTCTTTCTCTTCTTTCTGTCGCACGGCACCTCTTTCCCATCAGCGTCGTCGCCTCCGAGCTGCACCAAGGAGGAATAGTTGTCGAACACCGTGGGAATGTACCTGCGTTCTGTTTCAGACGCGAGGGGAACAACACACTATTGCCGTACTCAGAGGGAAACAAGTTTGTGGATTGGGTCATCACCAGGCACCTCTTTCCAACGCCTATGATAGGTCAGTCAAGGGCCTCAGGAGAAACCAAACCTCCTTTCCCGATAACCGGGACAGAAAATGAAGGAACTGCATCCTTTGAGCTCCAGGTGCCCATCTTGGCGATCTCCCTTCCGATCATCCTGATGGGAAGGTGCACGTTCTCCCCTGACAGTGCAGACACCTCACAAAAAGGAATCCCCCACATCTCAGCCACCTGCATGGCCAGCTTAGAGGGGACTTGGCGTTGGTCTTCGAGGTCCGCTTTCATCCCAACAAGCACCAGGGGCATATTGATGCCCTTGATACGTGAAATCTGCGACAGTGACTGAGTTGAAGGTACAGAAATGCTACTCACACGCTCCCTGAGCTCTTTGAGGGCGAAGAACGACTCGATGTCAGTGATCGAGTAGGCCAGGATGAACCCGTCGGCACTGGGGATGCTGAAGTTGTCGACCAGACGGCGATAGTCTTCGGCTGCGATGTACTCAGAATTGCACTTGGAGCTGCTGCGTACAATCAGTTGTGGGCCACAGACTCATGTTTGCATTCTGGGGTATCGTTGGCCCGGGCTTATTGTGCTTCGTTCCTTTCTTCGAACGGTTTGCAGGGCATACGTGCTCAAACCCGTCCTCGTAGCTTCGAGCCTGATACATCTTCAGGTCCTCCAAAGTGCTGGACCAAACGCAGGGCTTCCAGAAGTCCCACACTGTGGGGTGATCAATTGGCATCCCGGAGCCAATTCCCCTGATTGAAGTTAACGGCACACAGAAAGAAAAAGATGACGCACCACCCTGAGCATGGTCCGCTCCCCTTCAAAACAGTTTCCCAGGTGTGGCAATACGGTAATTCGTCGACAGAACACGCCAGCAGCCCAATGTCAGGCGTCTCCAATTTGCTACAATTCTCGGGTTAGTGTGCCACACACTGGGGGCGCTGTACTTTGCCACCGTCGTCCTCTCCTCACAGGCAACGAAAGACGTGAGGGGCGTGGCTAAGCTGTACTTGATGCCCAGCTCAATAATCTCTTTCCTCCTCTGGATCCGGTGAGAGTGGTATGACACCAAGTTGCGGCCACTAGAACGCACCAGCTGCTTTTCGCGCTCTGCTCCCACAGTGTCGTCCGCATATGTGCTGTCCTCCCACTCGAGTACGTGCGCCTTTGCAGCGAGTTGATGAATGAGCACTCCTTTTCTCATGTTGGTGGGGGACAGTTGAATAGTAACGCTGGACACGGCGCCCCTTGATGGGTCGGCACTCGAGACGGCCAACTGGTTACAGTTTTTCGGGCAGAACGAGTACACCTGCACAATGGTACAACTTAAGTAAGCAGTTCAAAGCAAGCAGTCAGTATACAATTGTTCTCTCGCCCTCGAACACGGTTTTGATCGCTGACGGTGCTTGGCGGGCTTTTACAGCGGTGCCGCTGTCCGACCATCTCAGCGCAAGCCCAGAGAGCGAGGCCGAAGTCAGCCTGCGGACTTGCCGAGAAACCTATACAAGGGTCAGTGCCATGACAATCGTGCATACGCCCACATAGTCACCCACGCCAGCAGACTCGGGAACGAACTCCGCTGCTCCAGCACCGAGACGTGCAAGAGAGAGAACGTTATGCCTATGTGGGCTCCTGCCCAGCGCAAGAGGGAACACCCGCGTGGTGTTTCCCAGGCGACCGCAGTGGTCTTTGACGAGCTGCCGAGCATCACTTTTAATTGTGAAGAGGCACGGGATGCGAGGTACCCGCAAGACCGCCCGCTCGTTAGCGACTTCGCCGTCCGTGACCATAAAAACGGCGCTGGGTCTCCCGCTCCATCCCATGCTGCAATCGAGGAGAACATACTGCAGAATGGAGAATAGGTCGGTGTTCCCCCAGTTGCACGAGAGCTCTGCGCAGCATGTTTGTCGGTGGCGGGAGGTTAGAGAGGACAATGGCATACCAGTGATCTTCTCGCGCACAAGCGTCACGTTCTTCTTCTCGCCCCGACAGGGACGCATGAAGAACGACTCGAAGTTGGAACCAAATGTCCAGAAGTTGAAGAAACAATCGTCTGGCAACGCTGTGCGAAAGGTGAGATTGGTGATGACGCCTTGGACTACCATCCACGATTGCTGTGGCACATTCTCGCAGCTGACCCTCGGAGGGTGCCATCGAGTTGCTCGTGTCTAGAATGACGTGCACAACGCGCCCCTCCACAGGCGCATCAGACAGCGGTGGTCGCAGCACAATCATGGCCGCACATTCATCGCCTCCATCCAGCGCCTCCTCCAGCCAGAAGCAGGGCCGCGGGGACTCTAGAGACTGATGTTGGGACACTCGTGCAAAACCGCGAACCTACCGGCAACACGAACGAGAAGGACGAAGTCCGTTTGAGGTGGCTCAGCTTCGATCCACTTGACGGTGCCCTTGGTAGAGCTCTTCTTGAACGCTATCGAGTGCGTCGTCGACGAGATCTCCTGTATGATGTGGGGCATGCTGATAGCGATTTCGAGACCTGTGGGCGGGAACATGAAAACTCGAGAACGCGAGAGCGAATGACGGACTGAAGCTCTGTGTCGAGTCAGCGAGGGATGTTAATGTCGCGGTCTGTGTCGTCGACGCGGCAGAGGCGCGTTGCATGCTGCACAGACCAGCGGCCCACGTGAACTGCCTCGAGTTCCCCTCCATACCTATCTCCGTGACGTACGACAGCTTGATGACAACCTTCGTCCTCGGCGGAACGTTTCCTTTGCGTCTTGGTGAGCGCACAAGGCCACCACGGAGCGAGAGTACCGATGGCAATTGTGAAGACGTTTCCGGGGGTTTCGTCGAGAAGGTACGCCCCGTCGCCCCGCTTGACTGCCTCCTCGTACTCCTTGTGGGCTTGTTCCTTCTCCTTCACTACACCCACCACGCGCTTGCTGTTGATGAACGCCTCGAACCCCGTGACAGCGCACTTCTCGTCGAGCGGGAACACGTACCTAAGAGACGGCCAAAGTCAGACAGCGGCCTCACCGGCACAGTGGAGTACTTTGCTTCTGCGGGAGCGTCACCGAGGTTGTTGAACTGCTGGAAGACTGTGACCTCAGCGGCCACGTCGACTATCCGAGCCCGCACAGCGACGCTCTCCAGCGGTATTTCCGTGCCATCGCGCGCGAAGAGCCCGCCGTGAGCCTTGGGCTGCGGCGCAGCAGTGGGCCGCTGCTTGCGCTTCCACGAGAAGCCGCCGGGCTCCGATTTCGTTGCCGCTCCATCGGGATCCTGGCGAGGGAGCTCGCGAGGACCTTGTACGGGCAGGGCGTTGTCCTCTGGTACTCGAGTGTCTTGTTCAAGAGTGAATTCGACCAGGTATCTGGCAAGTTATGGTCACGTCTCTCTCAGGTGTATTGGCTCTCGGACCTGATCCTCTGTTGTGATGGCGAGTATACCGCGTACTCTGCGTCGGGGAACTGCTCGGACCCTCCGAGTGCTCCAACACTGTCGAACCCTCGAGGTGCCTCGTTCAGTCCGGGCAGTGCCTCCCGTGTCTGAAACACCTTCCCCAGAGCTACGTCGCACAGCAGCATCAGCCGGCGGCCTGCGGAATGCGCAGTTCAGTATGCGCGACACCTCGAGTGCCCGTACCGTTTCTGCACGGCGATGTGTACTTGAGGCTCGCCTCGAACTTGTCCGAGAAGTAGATACCAGAGCCCAGAAGGCTCAGACTCGTACGAGAGATGTCGTACTGTGATCTTGAGGACGCTCTCGGTGTATCGAGCCCTCTGCAGAAGATTCCGAGCCAATTGGCTGCCCTGGTACCATGGAAAAGCAGGCGGACATTTCCAAGAGAGCTGTCGAACATGGCGAAGTCTGCCCGCCTGCTGACTTTGAATACATGTTCTACGCAGCAGTCAGAGCCCGTCAGCAGCTGCCCCACAGCGGATCCCTGTGCCATTAGCCCGTGAGTTGTGATGAGAGCACTGTGGGGTGTGCCCACCTCAGCGGACTCCATTGCGAGCTCTGTTATCTCGCAGCCCAGCGCCTCATAGAGAACATCGCCGTCTGTTTTGTAGGTTAGCGTCGACAACATGGTAGTACTGACTTGACATTCGAGGGTCAGACAAATCCCCTGTGCACTCGGCGACGTCGCACAGCCCTCTCGAGAGTTCGCACACCTCGAGCCACTTGGCAACGTCCCTCTCCGAGAGGATCGACTCTGTGGCACCGGGCTTCTGCGGGAAGGCCGCGAAGAACTCGGCGGACAACCTGTGCATTGCTTCCGGTGTCGCCTGCCCGGTGCCCAGGAGGTCGTTAATTCGCAGGAGCACGGAGACTGCTCTGTCCAGCTGTGCAGGCGAGACGCCACCGATCAGAGCGTCCTCCCTCTGCAGGGCGCACCGCGCGTCCTGGAACAGAACCTCCAGCAGGCGCCTCACGGACTCGGGCAGGCGCGAGTCGCGAGCGGCGAAGGTGCCGACCGGGGCGCTGGCCAGGAAGGGCCTGAACCCCAGCCTCGTGGACACGAGCTCCTGGCGGACGCTGCAGAACAGCTCCGAGGCCTCGTGCCACTCTCTCGCCACGTAGCACTCGCCGGCGCCCCTGCCCTTGGCCCACGGCCGCGGCCCGAGCCTCGTGCTCTCGCAGTCTGCGCTCAGCTGCGGGGCTGTGCCGACCCGCCAGGCGACTCGCAGCAGCAGCGCGTCGTCGTCGGGCACGCCCGAGCCCCGGCTGCGGTGGAGCTCGAGGACAGCGTACTGGACGGGTGCGGAGACGTCCGCGGCTCGGGAGAAGGTGCAGCGCCGGAGGACTACGTAGTCTGCGGGGAAGCAGCTCGGAGCTGAGGGCCCGTACGCACCAGCGGCCTCGCAAGGGTCCGGCCAGTCGAACGCCTCCACCAGAGGTTAGCGTGGGCAGCGATGGAGGCGGGGGCGCACTGGGACCGTGTGGTGGAGCCAGCTGCTCGAGAGAAGCGCCGACGGTGGCTGTTCCATCCGTCCGCGAGTCAACTGCCGGCAGCCGGGTCAGGATTATGCGAATGGGTCAGTGCCAGAATCTGGCAGATTTTTTATTCGGGCACTCCGGTTGCCACTATTTGGATTCGGGAGCGCAGAATGTCGGTGGGGACTCTCTATGACCTCGTGGTGATCGGCGGGGGCCCGGCTGGTGTGACTGCTGCCTGCCTCGCCCAGAAGATGGGGAAGCGTGCCGCCTGCGTCGAGACGGCCGTGTCTCTAGGGGGCTGCTGCGTCAACGTCGGTTCGTCTCCGGGTTTGCCGCTCGCCTTCTCACCCACAAGGACTTCTTAGGATGCGTTCCCACCAAGAGCATGTGCTACAACACCCACCTGTTCGACATGTTCAGGGTGCGAGCCGGGGGGGTTGAGTATGAATTTCAATTGACTGTGGCTCCCCTGCAGGACTCGTGGAGGTTCGCCGTCAGGGCCCCGCAGGTCGATTTCGACCTCAGGCGCATGCACGAGCTCAAGGACGCGGCACGCGACGCTCAGCGTGCCCAGCTCTCCGCTCTCCTGGCCAAGGCGGGGGCGGACCTCCTACGCGGGCCCGCCAAGATCGAGGGTCCCCACGAGGTCAGGACGGCCGACGGGGTCGTGCGAGCCGAGTACGTCATCGTCTGCACGGGCTCGGACAGCGTGGACCTGCCGTTCCTCAAGTTCGACCACAGGGTCGTCCTGAACAGCACAAGGTGCGCAGCCGAACGCAGCTCCGTCTTGCAGGACCCAATTGACCACGCGGGGCGGGGGCTAGCTGCATGGAGCTGAAGACGACGCCCAAGACGCTGGGGATCATCGGGGCCGGGGCAATCGGGCTGGAGCTCGGGAGCGTGTGGTCGAGGCTGGGGACTCGTGTGACCCTCCTCGAGGCTCTGCCCCACGTGGGGAGCGAGGCCTGCGACCCCGAGCTGGCCGGCGAGCTCCAGCGCCACCTCGAGTGCAAGGGAGTCACCTTTACCCTCGGGGTTAAGGTGGTTGCCGCCGACGTCCGCGAAAACGGCGTGACGCTGCATTACTCGGACACCAAGGTTCCTTCCCCGCTTGCACAGAGCCCTCTACATCGCTGACATAGGACTTTCCAGGGCGAGACGCACTCGGTGGACTTCGAGAAGGTGCTCGTGAGCGTGGGACGGCGTGCCCAGACCGTCTCCCTGGGCCTCGACGCCATCGGGGTCCAGGTCGACAGGAAGATGTGCGTGGTGACGGACCCGTCGACGAGCCGCAGCGTGACGTGCGACTGGGTCTACGCGGCCGGCGACTGCGCGCCGGGCCCGGCAATCGCCCACAAGGCCACGTACGAGTCGATCCGTGCCGTGCGGGCGATGTTCGCGGGGGAGGTCTCGGAGGACGCGGTGACCGTCCTGGAGAGCCTGCCCTGCGTGGTGTACACCCAGCCCGAGCTGGCGTGGGCCGGGCGCACGGAGGACGAGCTGCGCGCGTCCGGGGAGGACGTGGAGGTGCACAGGCTGCGGTTCAACGGCGACATGCGCGACACGCTGTGCCCGAGGCTCGAGGGGCTCGCCAAGGTCGTGGTGAACAGGAAGACGAGGAGGCTGAGGTCTGTGTGGCTGCTCGGGGCCACGGCGGGAGACATCGTGGCCGAGGCCGTGACCGCCATCAGAGGAGGGCTGACCGTCGACCAGTGGGGAAACGTTCCCCACGCGCACCCGTTTTATAAGAGCCTGCACACGATGCTGGTCCTGGGCATTGAGGGCTGGTAGTGCTGTCCTCCCAGACTGTTGATTGATGGCGCCACCTCAACAAGGAGGCAGTCACCGAGGCCCTCGCAGACTGTGTATGCGACTTCACGAAATTTGACTGTGTGTCCCTCGAGACAGTGACGCGGGTCTCGTGAGATGCGCTGCAGATTCATTTTCAGCAAGCAACAGAGCAACGCACACAAAAAAACCGCAGCAAACGATGGAAGCCCTGTCGGGAGGGACGGCCAGCTCGTCTCCTCCGCCCACACTCACCGCCGAGGACCAGGCGCGCGCGGTCCAGCTGCTGCGCGATCACCTCGCTCGCGCGTGCTCGGTCGTCGCCACGGGCGGCTCGGACGCCACGTGCGAGCCCCACGTGCTGCGCGCGTTCTGCTCCGAGCCCGGCGCCCTCTTCCTCGAGCGCTCCGTGGTGCCCACGGCGCCCGCGGCGCACCAGAACGCCGCAGACGCCCCGCCGCCCAGGCTGTACCTCTCGCCCGAGCCGCACGGCACGACGCTCGCCGTGTTCCTCAAGCCCGCCCAGTCGCTCGATCTCTCGCGGTTGGTGGATCCCACCCAACTTTTTTCAAATTCACAATTCAAATTCAATTCAAAGCAACCGTTGGGCGCGGCAACTGACACGGCGCGCGCGCGCGCAGGCCCGTCTGCGGGCAGGTGCTGATGCTGAGCCTCGGCGACGAGACGACGCTCGAGGGGCTGCACGCCGTCGCGCGGCTGGCGCTGGCGCCGCTGGCGCGCGAGCACGCGGCGGCGTCGATGTCGAAGATGCGCGGCGCGGCCGAGACGAGCGCCGAGGGCCTCAAGAAGAGCGTGGCAGACTTCGAGGTCGCGCTGCGCAGGTGCAGGGAGAACGCCCAGATCGAGCCCTTTGAGTTCGAGGTCCACCCCGAGATACGCGACCTCTGTCCCGACGTGCGTCCCCCGCAGCGCCCCTCGGGGGCAGTTGACCTGCGGCTGCAGTCTCCGCTGGAGCACAGCTGCGGTGGGAAATGTATGCGCGAGTCTGACGGGCTGTCTCCTCAGTGGAAGGACAAGAAGCTCGACGTCAAGGACCTGCACGGCGTGCAGTCGTGCGTCAACGGCTGGATCAAGCAGCTCCAGAAGCTCTCCAGCCACAACTCGTACGGACGCTCGTCCTTCGACCTGTGTGCGCTGCTGTGCTCACGCTCGGCTCGCAGGCTCAGGGAGATGTCGAGGGACAGCAACACGCTGCAGGAGATCAACTTCTGGACGGAGCTCGAGCAGGAGCTGGAGCGCGTGATGTCGTTCTTCCAGTCGCCCGAGTACGAGTGCACCGTCCACGTCCTGAGGGAGGCCAGGCGCATCGTCACCCTCTCCACTCTCGAGGAGCTCAGCATCCCCACGCTCGCCGAGCAAGGTGCGTAGTGACACTGTGTCCCTCTCATCGCTTCATACGAGTCTCAACGCGGCTTACGCCCCGCAGCAAAATCGTGCAAGCTGTTTGTCAAGGACTTCCCGATCAAGGCCGTCCTGATGAGCTCGAGCATCAAGGGGCTGCAGGCAGCGATGGTCGACGCGTTCAGGCACGTCAAGGACCGCCGTCGCGACGGCTACTACACCGCGCGCCGCGTGGTGCAGCTGATGGACGCCGTGAGCGGGGACATGTTCGAGCGGCTCATGTCGCTGCTGCGCCAGCGCAGCCTGATGCAGGCGCCGCTCGCGGAGCTCAGCAACTGCATGTCCGAGTGCAACGAGCTCTTCAAGGTCTACAACGAGGAGCACGCGAAGCTGCGCAAGCACCTCGGCGTCACCGACCGCGTGACGCACTCGGTGACCGACATCTGGAAGCGCATCACCACGCTGCGCGGGTTCCGCGAGCAGCACGAGGAGCTCAAGTACTTTGTCGAGCGCGCGTTCCCCGACGAGCCCGAGCTGATCGCCCAGATCGCCGAGGCGTACGCCGTCGTGCGCGACTGCGACGCCATCGGGTGCTCGAAGGAGCAGTGGGAGGCGGCCCTGACCGAGTACGAGCGCCTCATCGCGTGCGTGGAGGCCCGCGTCATCAAGACTATGCACGCGAGCATCTCCGCGGCGCGCGGGGCGCAGGACATGTTCGCCGTTCTCGCGCGCTTCAACAAGCTGTTCTGCCGCCCGAAGATCAAGCTCGCCGTGCAGGAGTACCAGACGCCGCTGCTCTCCCGCGTGCGCGACGAGATCGGCAAGCTGCAGGAGAAGTACAGGAACATCGCGCTGTCGGGGCAGGCCAATTCCCTGCGCTGCCTCTCGGCGCTGCGCGACATGCCGAGCGTCTCGGGCATTGTGCTGTGGAGCATCACGATCGCCAAGCAGCTCGAGGCGTACGAGGAGAGGATCAAGAGCGTTCTGGGCAGCGGGTGGGAGAACCAGCCCAACGGCATGGACCTCAAGGCAGAGATCGACCGCTTCCGCCAGAACATCAACCCTCGCGCGGTGCGTTGCGACCGCCATTCCCCCTTCACGGCCTCATAGCGTTCTGCAGATTGTGGACAAGTGGGTGCAGGACTCGCAGCTCAAGAGCTTCAACATCAACGGGAGGCTCTTCACCGTTGTCAAGGGCCTGGACGGGTCCCTGAAGCTCGACGTCAACTTCGACTCCCGCGCCATCACGTGGATGAAGGAAGTCAGGAACCTCAAGTGGATGGAGGTCGACGTTCCCCTGCCCGACGTCAGCGTCGCGATCAACTGCAAGAAGCGGTTCCCTGCCGTGGTCACTCTGCGCGAGGTCCTCAAGACGTACAGCTCCGCCCTCGCCCGCGCAAGCCAGGGGACGGCGGCGCTCGTGGCCAACGACAAGTCCGCAGTCGAGGCCAAGCTGCGCGAGGGCGCCTCCATCACGTGGGACCACCTCTCCGACAAGTACGTCATCGACCTCGAGGCGATGGTCACGCTGTTCTCCCGCCGCGTCGAGAACCTCGCTGCTATGTGCGACCAGGCGTCGCAGCTCGTCTCCAACCTGCGCAACTGCTCATACACGCACGACGACCTGAGCGGCGTCCTCGACTCCGTCCAAAAGGTGATCGAGAGCGTTGGCGGCGCATCGAACATAGATCGCTGGGTCGCCGAGCTCGACTCCACGGCCACGAGCATCCTCTCGGCCCGCCTGTGCGAGGCAGTGTCGTCGTGGACCAAGGTCCTCAAGGGTGAGAAGGACAACGAGGAGCAGGAGAACATGCCCGAGCCCGAGCGCACGTTCTCCATCATCGTGCGCAACCAGGTGATCGTGGTGGACCCGCACATCGAATACGTTCGCGAGGCGTTCAGCGTGTCGCTCTCCCAGACCCTGACCACCGTGCTGAGCCTCAACCGCCTGCACGTCCCGCGCACGACGCTCTCCATGACGTCCGCGGAGCCGTCGACCTACGGAGATCTGCTCTCGCAGGTCCCCACTGACGTGGTGGGCTCGGCTTACGCCGCAATGGCCGACAGCTTTGGGCTCGCGGAGCAGTACGCACGCTCGTGGCTCAAGTACCAGGGCCTCTGGGACGCGTCTCCCAAGACGATTGCTGCCGATCTCGGCGAGGACCTCGACAAATGGCGCGAGGCGATGGAGCAGCTGAGCGCCCGCAGAGCGGAGACCGGCCGCCAGCCCGAGTCTGCCCGGTTCGGCCCCGTGGCGCTTGTGGCGCGCAAGGCTCGCTCCGACATCCTGGGCAAGTACGACCTGTGGCACTCGGAGATTGTCACCGACTTCACCTCGCGCGTCGTCAACCGCGGCCGGGCGCTCTTGACTGCCATCAGGGCTGCCCGCGAGGAGCTCGAGCGCGGCGGGACCCCCGGGGACACCATCGCGTTTGTTGTTCTCGTGCAAGAGCTGGCAGCGAAGAACAAGGAGTGGTCCGACGAGGCGCGCGCGCACCGCACCGGCTGCGAGTCGCTGTACAGGCACAGGTTCGCGCGCCCGGACGACTGGCTCGAGCCAGACGTGATCGACGGCGAGATCACTGCGTTCCAGGAGATACTCGCCCGTCGCCAGGAGGACCTCCGCGAGTCGCTCGTGCAGACGCAGACGCGTGTCACCGCGCAGTTCAAGGAGCTCATCGCTCGCGTTGACGAGCTCCATGACAGCTGGAAGAAGTGCCTCAAGACCAAGATGGACGGCAACACCAAGTACTCGGAGGCGCTCGACCTTATCTCGCAGTTCGATAAGCGCACCAAGGACACAAGCGAGCAGATCTCGAAGCTGGCCAGGGCGCGCACGGCACTGTCTCTGGACGTGAGTGTCGCACCCGCCGAGGAGAAGCTGCGCGGGATCGCAACGGAGCTCAACGACGTACGCGAGGTCTGGCAGTCGCTCTCGGGCATCGGGCTTGCGGTCGACGAGCAGCGCGAGCAGCTGTTCAACGTCGTCAACCCTCGCAAGGTCCGCACGGCACTCGAGGGGATCATCGCGCAGATCAAGGCACTACCGTCGCGTGTCCGCGTGTACGAGGCCTGCACTTCGATCGAGCGCAACGTGTCGTCATACCTGAAGTGGAACGTCATTGTGACGGATCTGCGGTCCGAGGCGATGCGCGACCGCCACTGGGCGGTGCTGCGCCGGCGCTTCGGGACAACTGCCCTGCCGCCGGACGTCGAGCTGACACTGGGCCACATCTGGGACACCGACGTTGGCAAGAACGAAGCAATCTACAAGGAGATCGTGCTGACGGCTCAGGGAGAGCTCGGTCTCGAGGAGTTCCTGCGCTCGCTGACCGGCTGGGGGGCGCAGGCGCGCCTGGACCTCGTCACGTACCAGGGCGGCCGCGCGTTCCTCGTCCGCAACTGGGACGAGCTGATGACGAAGGCCGCAGAGCACGCAGCGAGCCTCATGGCCATGAAGACGTCCCCGTACTACAAGACGTTCGCGGAGGACGCCTCCAAGTGGGAGGACCGCCTGTCGAGGGCGCAGGAGCTCCTCGACACGTGGATGGACGTGCAGCGCCGCTGGGTGTACCTGGAGGGCGTCTTCTCCGACAGTGCCGAGGCGTTGCTCCCGCAGGAAGCCGAGCGGTTCCGCGCGGTCAACAACGAGTTCATCGGGCTGATGCGTAGGGTGCAGAAGGCGTCGCTGCTGCTCGAGGTCCTCGAGGTCGAGGGCATCCAGAAGACGCTCACGCGGCTCTCGGAGCAGCTG
Organism: Mastigamoeba balamuthi; assembly: GCA_902651635.1. NCBI lineage: Eukaryota > Evosea > Mastigamoebida > Mastigamoebidae > Mastigamoeba > Mastigamoeba balamuthi. Next base: position 425,730 of record CACRSC010000038.1, on the reverse strand, counting down.
ACGAAGATCCAGAAGGCACTCGGAGACTTCCTCGAACGCCAGCGCGCCACGTTCCCCCGCTTCTACTTCATTGGCGACGAAGACCTGCTCGAGATCATCGGCAACGCAAAGGATGTTTCCAAGGCGCAGCGCCACCTCAAGAAGATGTTCGCCGGAGTCTCGTCCTTGGTGCTGCAGGAGGACACGAACTCTGTCGTCGGGGTCTCCTCGGCCCAAGGCGAGGAGCTGCGGCTCCAGAAGCCCGTCGAACTGTCACCCGGGGGCAAGTGGCTCACCGCGGACCAGTGGCTCGCCAAGGTCGAGGTCTCTGTCCGCGAGACCTTGGCGACCCTGCTGATTGCCGCATGCGACGCCAGAGCCGCCATCGCCGTCGGCGACGACGACGCGCTCTGCAAGTGGGCCACCGAGACCCCGGCGCAGCTTGGTGCCCTCGCCACTCAAGTCCAGTGGTGCGCTGATGTCGAGCGTGCTCTGTCGGCATCTGCCCCTGCCAGGGCTCTCGAGGAAATCGTCCAGAGGATTGACGCCACTCTGAGCAAGCTCGCGGACAGTGTCCTTACCGACCTGGCGCCTCTTCAGCGTACGCTTTACCACCTGTTTCTTGATCCTCATTTCGGAGTTCACAACAGGTAAGAAATACGAGCAGCTCATGGCGACCCTGGTGCACCAGAGGGGCGTTGTTAGGTCTCTCGTCGCCGCGGGTGTGTCTTCCGCCAACGACTTCGAGTGGCTGCGTCAGCTGCGCTACTACCTCGACAAGTCCGAGCGCGACCCCTGCCGTGCTCTGTACATCAAGGCCGCTCACGCCCGGTTCCCCTACGGATGGGAGTACCTCGGCGTGCCAGAGCATATCGTCAGAACGCCCCTTGTCGACAGGGCCTACCTGGCGCTGTCTCAGGCTCTCGACGCCCGCCTGGGAGGTAGCCCGTTCGGCCCTGCTGGCACGGGCAAGACGGAGACGGTCAAGGCCCTGGGCGCCCAGTTTGGCCGGTTTGTCGTCGTGTTTTGTTGCGACGAGTCGTTCAGCGCAAGCTCGATGGGCCGCATCCTGGCCGGTCTGTGCCGGTGCGGCGCGTGGGGCTGCTTCGACGAGTTCAACCGCCTCGACGAGCGCACGCTGTCGGGAGTTTCGCAGCAGATCCAGTCCATTCAGGAGGCCGTCCGTCGCGGCTCGCACTCGGCGGACCTCGCGGGCGCCCGCGTGGACGTCGACCAAGGCGTCGGCTGCTTCATCACAATGAACCCCACCTACGCTGGCCGCAGCAACTTGCCAGACAACCTCAAGCAGCTGTTCAGGGCCGTCGCCATGTCGGCGCCCGACAGGGAGCTCATCGCGCAGGTCACGCTGTACGCGCAGGGATTCCGCACGGCAGAGCACCTTGCCCGCAAGGTCTGCCCCCTGTTCGAGCTGTGCCAGGAGCAGCTGAGCCAGCAGCCGCACTACGACTTCGGTCTGCGCGCTCTGAAGAGCGTTCTCGCGACTGCTGGTGCCATTCGCAGGTCGCAGCGCTCTGCTGCTAAGGCCCCGGAGCCCGAGAGTGACGAGGGCGCTAAGCAGCCGTCCTCTTCGGGAGCTTCTTCCGAGGAAGAAATCGCGGTCATCAGGGCCGTCACGGAGACTGTCGCCCCGAAGCTGGTTCCGGAGGACATCTCGCTGCTGCGCGGACTCGTCAGAGATGTGTTCCCCGGCGCCGACGCGCGCCCTCTCGAACTCGCCGAGCTTATGTCGTACGCCAAGGAGGCATGCCAGACCCGCCACCTCGACGCGACCCCCGAGTGGCTCGAGAAGCTGTCGCAGCTCTACCAGCTGCAGCTGGTGCACCACGGAGTCATGCTCGTCGGTCCCGCGGGCTCCGGAAAGACGCGCGTCCGCGAGGTCCTCCTCGAGGCCATGGAGCGCCTCTACAACGCGCCTGCAGACGCCATCGTCATCGACCCGAAGGCCATCACGAAGGAGCAGCTCTTCGGCTCTCTGGACCCCACGACGAGGGAGTGGACCGACGGCGTCTTCACGCAGGCGCTGCGCAAGGCGCTGGCCAAGGCCGAGGCCGCGCAGCAGGCCGGCAAGGCGCCTCACAGGCACTGGATCGTTCTCGACGGCGACGTTGACCCCGAGTGGGTCGAGACGCTCAACAGTGTGCTCGACGACAACAAGCTTCTCACGCTCGCCAGCGGTGAGCGCCTGTCGCTGCCTCCGAGCGTGCGCATCGTATTCGAGGTGCAGGACCTCAAGTACGCGACGCTCGCCACCGTCAGCCGCTGCGGTATGGTCTGGTTCGGCGACGGCATCGTGACCCCCGCGATGCAAGCCAAGTCGTTCCTCGACTCGCTGCGGTCGGACCCCCTTTCGGATCCCCCGAATCTCGCAGCGCAGGCCGCCTCCGCCGACGCCCTCGCGCCTCTGTTCGTCGACGGCGGGTTCGTCAGCCGCACGTTTGTGGACGCCGCGTCTCGCCCGCACGTCATGGACTTCACCCAGTCCCGCGCGACGGCGTCGCTTCTCTCGCTGATCCGCCGTGCGCTCATCGGGGCTCTGGAGCGCACAGGCGCCGATCTCGTCGAACCGCAGGCGACGGCCAGGTATGTGGTGGCCCGCACGGTCTTCTCGGTCTCCTGGGCTGTCGGTGGCTCCATGGGTCTCGCGGAGAGAGAGGCCTTCAGCAACCGCGTCCTCGCCGAGGCCCGGGCCTCAGGGTGCTGCGGCGTGCTGCCCGATGTCGGCCCGACGACTGTGCCGTCGTTCCTCGATTTCGGCGTCGGGTTCGCTCCCGACGGGGGCCCCGAGTGGTACACGTGGTCGTCTGCCGTGCCCAAGCGCGAGGTCGAGCCCCGCGACGTCGGCAGCCCGGACATAGTCGTGCAGACGGTGGACACTGCCCGCCACGCCGATGTCGCGCGCATGTGGATCAGCGAGCGCCGCCCCGTCATCCTCTGCGGTCCTCCCGGCTCTGGAAAGACAATGACGCTCACGAGCACGCTCTCGGCGCTCGCCGGCGAGGTCGACGTTGCCTCGCTGAACTTCTCGAGCGCGACGACCCCCGAGCTTGTACTCAAGACGCTCGCGCACCACTGCGAGTGGAAGCGCGTGCCGGCGACGGGGGAGACCGTTGTGCGACCGTCCGCGGGGGCCGCGCGCTGGCTCGTCGTCTTCTGCGATGAGGTCAACCTGCCCTCGGCCGACCGCTACGGCACGCAGCGCGTCGTCGCGCTCCTCCGCCAGCTCGTCGAGTACGGAGGGTTCTGGCACCGCGGTACCTCCGGCCCCGACCGCGCGTACACGTGGGCGCGCCTCGAGCGCGTGCAGTTCGTCGCCGCCTGCAACCCGCCGACAGACCCCGGCCGTGTGCCGCTGTCGGAGCGGTTCCTGCGCCACGCTCCTGTTGTCCTGGTTGACTTCCCCGCCCAGGAGTCGCTGCGCCAGATCTACGGCACTTTCTGCCGGGCGCTGTGCCGGGAACTGCCCGCCGCCCTGCGCGAGAGGTGCAGCGGCGCGCTGTCCGAGGCGATGGTCGAGTGGTATACCCGCGCGCAGAAGAAGTTCACGCCCGACGCGCACGCGCATTACGTGTTCAGCCCCCGCGAGCTCAGCCGCTGGGTGCGCGCGCTGCGTGAGGCCTTCACGAGCGCGAGCGAGCCCATCGAGACCCTCGAGGACCTCGTGTGCGTTTGGGCGCACGAGGGCATTCGCCTGTTCGGCGACCGCCTCGTCGAGCCCGCCGAGCGCCGCTGGGTCGACGACCTCGCCCAGGAGCTCGCTGCCAAGCACTTCTGGCCCGGCGAGCCCGAGGCCCCTGCGCACCTGCTGGGGCCCTCGGCGCGGCCGCTGCTGTACTGCGACTGGCTGTCGCGCGGGTACAAGCGCTGCGGGCTGGAGGAGGTCCGCGAGTACGTGCGCGCGAGGCTGCGGCAGTTCTACGAGGAGGAGCTGGACGTGCCTCTGGTCGTCTTCGACGAGGTCGCGGAGCACGCCGTCCGCATCGACCGCGTGCTGCGCCAGCCGCAGGGCCACGCGCTGCTGGTCGGAGTCTCTGGTGGTGGCAAGACCGTACTGACGCGGTTCGTCGCGTGGCGCGCCGGCATGAGCGTCTTCTCGATCAAGGTCAACAACAAGTACAAGGCCGCTGACTTTGACGCGGATCTGCGGGCCGTCATGCGCCGCGCCGGTGTCCAGTGCGAGCCGATCTGCTTCGTGTTCGACGAGTCGAACGTCCTGGACAGCAGCTTCCTCGAGCGGATGAACACGCTGCTCGCGGCCGGCGACGTGCCCGGGCTGTTCGAGGGGGAGGAGTGGGGCCCGCTGATGCACCAGTGCCGCGACTCGGCGTCGCGCGCGGGCCTGAACCTCGACACCGAGGAGGAGCTCTACCGCTACTTCATCACCGGCGTGCGCAGGAACCTGCACGTCGTGTTCACGATGAACCCCGCCGGCGGGGACTTCCACAACCGGGCGGCGACGAGCCCTGCGCTGTTCAACCGCTGCGTCGTCGACTGGTTCGGCGAGTGGTCGCCGCGCGCGCTGTTCCAGGTCGGCCGCGAGCTTACGCAGAACCTCGACATCGACGACACCAACTACGTGCTGGCTCCCGCGGCCGAGTCGGGCGCTTCGCACCTGCTGCGCCCCGGAGAGACGCTGGGCCACCGCGAGGCCGTGGTCGCGTGCCTGGTCTTCGCGCACCAGTCGATCGAGGCCGCCAACACGAGGCTGCTGCGCGTGCATGGCCGCCACAACTACAACACGCCGAGGCACTACCTGGACCTCATCGCGCACTTCTCGCGCCTCGTGACCACAAAGCGGTCGGAGCTGGAGGAGGAGCAGCTGCACCTCAACGCCGGCCTGGACCGCCTGTGCAACGCGGCAGAGAAGGTCGGGGAGCTGCGCGTGTCGCTGGAGAAGGCCAAGGCGGAGCTGCACGACAAGGAGCGCATCGCCAACGACAAGCTGGGAGCCGTGGTGGCCGCACAGGAGGAGGCCAAGAGGAAGCGCGAGGAGTCGATCGCGCTGCAGCAGAAGCTGGCCGAGGAGCGCAAGCGCATCAGCGAGCGCAAGGAGCGCGCTGACGCGGACCTGTCCAAGGCGGAGCCTGCGCTGATCGAGGCGCAGCAGGCTGTCAACAAGATCAAGAAGTCGCACCTCGACGAGATCAGGGTGCTGGGCAACCCCCCGGCGACGGTCCGCATGACGATGGAGTGCGTGACGTACATCCTCTCGGGCAAGAAGAACGACTGGATCGGCATCCGCCGGATGCTCACCGAGACGGGCTTCATCCCCAGCGTCGTCGGCTTCAAGACCGACTCGATCACGGAGTATGTTGTGCCGTTGTGCGCCTCTGTTTCTCCTTCGCTGACGACGCTCCGCCCTCCCCGCGCAGCAAGATGAGGGCGTTTGTGAGGACCAACTTCCTGGCCGACGAGAAGTTCACGTACGACAGCGTCAACTACTCGAGCAAGGCCTGCGGCCCGCTGTTCCTGTGGGTCGTCGCACAGGTCAACTACAGCGAGATCAAGGACCGCGTGCAGCCGCTGCGCGAGGAGGTCGTGGCGCTGCAGCGCGAGGCCGACAAGCTGCAGGCCCAGGCCGACGAGGTCGCAGCGACCGTCGCCGCGCTGGAGCAGGACATCGCGCGCGGCAAGGACGAGTACGCCTCGCTGATGCGGGAGATCGCCCGCCTCGACGACGAGGCCAAGGCCGTGGGGCGCCGCGTGGACCGCGCAGCGGCCCTCGTCGCGGGCCTCGGCGGCGAGCGCGCGTCGTGGGAGAGCCAGACGCAGTCGTTCCGCGACGACACGCGCGTCCTCGTGGGCAACTGCGTGCTGGCCGCCGCGCTGCTGGCGTACGGCGGGTGCTTCGACCAGGGGCAGCGCGCGGGGCTGCTGTCGAGCTGGAGCTCGTTCGTGGGGAAGATGGGCGTCGGGGCGCGCGCCGACATGGGGCCCGTCGAGTTCCTGTCGACGCCCGAGGAGCGGCTGCAGTGGCAGGCCAACTCGCTGCCCGCCGACGACCTGTGCAGCGCCAACGCGGTCATGCTGGCGCACTTCAACAGATACCCGCTCGTGGTGGACCCCAGCGGCCAGGCGCTGACGTTCATCATGAAGCAGCACGGAGGGTCGAGCCCGCAGAAGACCAGCGCACAGGACCCGGCGCTGGTGAAGCACCTCGAGAGCGCGCTGCGGTTCGGGTGCTCGCTGGTCGTCAACGACGCCGAGCGCCTCGACCCCGTCCTGAACCCCGTGCTCAACCGCGAGGTCCACAAGCGCGGCGGCCGCGTGCTGGTCAAGCTCGGCGACAACGAGGTCGACTTCTCGCCGTCGTTCAAGGCGTTCCTCGTGACGCGCGACCCGACGGCGCACTTCACGCCGGACCTGTGCAGCCGTGTGACGCTCGTCAATTTCACCGTCACGCAGTCGGGGCTGCTGGACCAGTGCCTGCACCACGTGCTCAGCGCCGAGCGCCCCGAGCTGTGCAAGCGCCGCGAGCAGCTGCTGCGCTCGCAGGGGGAGGACCGCGTGCGCCTGCGCGGTCTGCAGAAGTCGTTGCTCGCTGCCATCAGCCAGCAGGGCGGCGGCTCGTCGCTGCTCGACGACGACAAGGTGCTCGCGACGCTCGAGACGCTGCGCAAGGACGCTGCGGCCGTCACCGAGCGCGTGGCCGAGAGCGACGGGATCATGCGGCAGGTCGAGCAGGAGGGCGCTGCGTACAGGCCCATGGCGCTCGCGTGCAGCAAGCTCTACTTCGCGCTCGAGCACCTCGCGCAGGTGCACTTCCTCTACCAGTTCTCGCTGCGCGCGTTCCTCGCGATGTTCCGCCGCGTCGTCACGCCTACGAACCCGCGCCTGGCGGGCGTCAGCGACCAGCAGCAGCGCATCCGCGTGCTGACCGACGCCGTCTTCGAGGTCGTGTACAACCGCGCCTGCTCGGCGCTGCTGCACGAGGACCACGCGACGCTGGGCCTGCGTCTGGCGATCATCCGCCTCAAGGGCACCCCGGACGACGTCTCTGACGCCGAGGCCGACTTCCTCCTGCGCGCGGAGGAGCTGCCAGCCGTGCAGGCCTCCGCCGCCCCTCCCGCATTCGTCCCTGCCGAGCGCTGGAACAACCTCTGCAAGCTCGCCTCGAGGTCCGCGCTCTTCGCGGGGGTCCCGGAGGCCGTCGCCTCCGGCAGCCAGCAGTGGAGGTCGTTCCTCGCTGCGGCGTCCCCCGAGGCGGCGGGCCTTCCTGCCCCGCTGGACGCGCCGCAGTCGGCCGTCAGGGCCGCGTGGGCGACGCTGCTGCTGCTCAGGGCGCTGCGCCCCGACAGGGCCGTCGCCGCGGCTCAGAGGTTTGTCGGCGCTGTCTTCGGCGACTCGTTCAGGCCCGCCGTGGAGCCCGACCTCGCGAGGGCGGTGCAGGACGAGCAGCACGGCCAACAGGGCGAGGGCTGCACGCCCATTCTGCTGTGCTCGCGCCTCGGCTACGACGCCAGCGGCCGCGTCGCTACTCTCGCGGGGACGATGGGCCGCCAGCTCGTGTCGCTGGCCATTGGCGCCGAGGGCTTCGCCTCGGCCGAGAAGGCCGTGGCCGACGCCGCGCGTGTGGGCTCGTGGGTGCTGCTCAAGAACGTTCACCTGGCGCCGGCGTGGCTCTCGCAGCTCGAGAAGAGGCTGCACGTGCTGGCACCCAACCCGAACTTCCGCCTGTTCATGACGAGCGAGATCCACCCGAAGCTGCCGGCGAGCCTCCTGCGGCAGTCGTACGTGTGCACGTACGAGCCGCCGCCGGGCCTGCGCGCGTCGCTGCTGCACGTGCTGGGGACGATCGCTCCGGAGCGCATGGAGCGGCCGCCGCACGAGCGCAGGCGCCTGTACTTCCTCGTCGCGTGGTTCCACGCCGTGACGATCGAGCGCCTGCGCTACCACCCGCGCGGGTGGACCAAGACGTACGAGTTTGGCGAGAGCGACCTCCGCGGCGCGCTGGACACGGTCGACTGCTGGGTGGACCAGTGCGCGTGCGGCGCGGACCACGTGCCGCCAGAGCGCCTGCCGTGGGCGGCGCTGCGCGCGCTGCTCTCGCAGTCGCTGTACGGCGGCCGCGTCGACAACGACGCCGACGCCCGCGCGCTGTCGTCGATCCTCGACCGCCTGTTTGTTCCGCAGAGCTTCGACGAGGGGTTCCGCCTCGTCGAGTGCGCCACGCCGACGGGGGCTGCCGGCACAGATCTCGGGCACCTCGACGTGTCGACGCACGCCGCGTGCCTCAAGTGGGCCCAGTCGCTGCCCCCGGAGACCCCTGCGTGGCTCGGCCTTCCCGAGGATGCCGACGCGCTTCTGCTCGAGAACGAGGCGCTGCGTGTCTTCCGCCGTGTTCTGCGCATGCAGAACGCAGAGGGCGGCGAGGAGGAGGAGGAGGAGGAAGAGCACGAGGCCAAGCCCGAGCAGCAGCAGCAGCAGGGGGCGTCTGCTGCCGGCGAGATGTCTACTGCCATGCGGGTGTTGTGCCAGAACGTGCAGGGGTGGCTGCAGGCGCTGCCGCAGTCCTTTGTCGGGGCGCTCGCGGCCTCGGAGTCGGCGGACCCTCTGCGGCGCTGCGTGGAGCGCGAGGCCCGCGCGGCGTCGGAGGCGCTGTCGCTCACGCGCTCGGACCTGGTCGGCATTCTCGAGGCCGCGCAGGGCCGCGTGAAGCACACGAACCGCATCCGCTCGGTCACCGCGGACCTCACCGTCGGCGCGGTGCCCAGGCTGTGGAAGGGCATGCTCGGGGCCGCCGACTGCTCGACCCCGGCGGCGTTCGTTCACGACCTCGCGAGGCGCTGCGAGCACATCTCCTCGCTGTGCGCCGCTCAGCAGAAGGAGGGCAGCGGCCCGGCCAGCGTGTGGCTCGGCGGCCTCTTCCACCCCGAGGCCTACGTCACCGCGACGCGCCAGGCGGCCAGCCGCGCCAACGGGTGGTCGCTCGAGACGCTGCACCTCGTGCTCGACTCGACGCTGGCGACGCTCGGGTCCGCCGAGGCCGGCGCCGTCGCTGCCGGCAAGCTGCGCCCCGAGCAGTTTGTGGTGTCGGGGATGACGCTGGAGAACGCCGGGCTGCACCGCGGGGCTCTGGTGGCGACGACGGGCGCGGGCGGCAGCGTGTCGCTGGGGCCCATGAGGCTCAGGTGGGCCCAGGAGGAGCAGCAGGGCGGCAACCTGGTGAGCGTGCCGCTGTACCTGACAGAGTCGCGCGGGTCGCTGCTGTTCGGGCTGCAGATCCCCGTCGACGAGACCTGCGACAAGCTGCACAGCAGCGTCTGGAGCGAGCGTGGCGTTGCGCTGTGCTGCTGGAAACAGCCGCAGTGAGGCAAGGACGAGCATCCCGACAGATGCACGTTGTGCACTCTCTGTGCCACCAACAGAACAGGGCTTTGACGCAGTTTCACCCCATCTTGAGAGTCTCATGGTCCCACGCTCTGTTCTTAATTTCGTTTTTGCTATCCCGCGCGCTGAGATTGCTTTTCAACTCCTCACACCCCTTGGCTCGAGCACGACAATCATATTGAGTGATGGGTCGCTGGTGTGAGTAACCTTCTCAAGAACAAAAGTGGCGGCTGGTCCCACGAGGGACAAAAAGTCACTTGGAGAGGTTTCCAATCACTTTCCCCAGGGCATCGTAGTCTCGGGCCAGAGCAGCTGCGTGCAGTCTTTCATACTGCGGGTTGACACTCCTCCAGAACGAATACGAGTCCTCGGGGGTGGAGCAAGGAAAGCGGGAAATGTGGGCACGGGCATGGTCGGACACGAGAGCGATGCTTGTGCGAACGAGTGCTATCAGGTCATCCGAGAACGAGTACCGAACTGGCGCTCCACGAACTGACATTGAAGCCAGTTGGCCCTGGAGGGACGGAGACATGTAGTCGAACACACCAACGGGTTGTTGCGGTCCCTCCTCGGTCGCGAACCCCCAGTCGATCAGCTGCAGCTTCTTGTGGTGATGCATCACATTCTCGGGACGAATGTCGCGGTGCATGATCCCGGCCCTGCAGTGTGCTGCCTGAAGCACAGCGACCAGACGGGGGAGGTCCTTGGCGAGTTCGGGGAAGAGACCGGCAGTATCGGCACAGAGCGGGGTTGTCACAACAGAACGTCCGTCATCGCACACGTGAACGAGGCAAGGAACATCGCTGACCTTGGCATCCGCGAGCATCTTGAGAGCGACGGCATCGCCGAGGCCGTGTCCGCCCTCTGCCCTGATAACCTTGAGGATTGCGGACCTGTTGTTCTCCGGGTCCGTGCAGACGTATACCTCGCTTGTTGCTCCCCTTCCCAATCCCTTCACGAGGGGGATCTCGTGGTGGTTCCAATGCACAGCAGGCAGCCTCTCTCCCGTAAACGTGGACATGTCCTCGAACCTGTGTTCGCAGGTCAATCACGAGCAAAACTGAAGGGATGAACGCACAGAAGGGAAAGAAGGATACGCTTAAGAGGAACCTGCGTTCCGTCGATCCGGACCAGAGAGTACGTTGGCCATCCTTCTTCATCGAGCCTGTGCTTGCTCAGGACGAGCCACAGCGAGTCAATCGTGTTGGTCGCTCCGACGACGATCTATTCGTTGACTGAGTGAACTAAGTTGTTAAGCACGCAAGCGATACCCGGGAGCCCCCAACAGGAGCTTTCTTTAGCAGCTCACTTGCGTGCCCATAGATCTGCCCCACGACAGCAGGTAAGTCCAGCTCGATGTCCTTCTTCATGAAGTCCAACATCCAGGCTACCCAGAGCGGCTGCTGCTCATGCCCTCTGGCGTATCCATAGACATCGGGGACCTTCTTAATCGTGATCCTTGAATTACCTGAGAATACTATGGGGGTGTTCAAGTGGCTCAGCGTTGCTACTGCTCTTCCGACCTTCTCCTGCAGAACGTGCTCGTGGGTCGAGGGGTCGAGTTCCTCTGATCACAGCTGTCAGTATTTCTCGTTGTAGGCTGAAAGGAACGCCCACCGATCTCTCTCCAGACGGGGCTGTCTAGGAAAGCTCGCACGTCGGGCAGTGCGAGAGACGCGTCGTGGTGCTCAAAAAGATGCAGCAGGTCGAGACCGCGGAGCGGGACAGCGGAGTGGCGCCGAACTTCTTCTCCGAAGGTAGACAACGAGGAGCCCCACTGCTGGAACGACGACTGGTCTGGGCGGTGACAAAGCAATCGTGCGGTTTCGCTGAGTATGAGTGTGTCTGAGTGCGAACGATAGGCACAAGGAGCACGCACTCCTGGAGCGGAGACAGCCCTGAACCCAGCTGTACAGGTTCTCGGGAGAGGTCGCCCAGAGGTTGAGAAGCAGCGCAGTAGTCCGAGACAACTTGAGGGGGTAGAGGTAGTCCAGCACGGTGGACCGCGCTACTGGATCCAGCAATCTGTTGGTGAGGGCGACAGCTGCTGCCAGGGCTTTCTGGGCCTCGGCCTCGTAGTCTATCATCCCTCCCGGCCGTTGAGGATGATGGAGGCCAGCGTGCGCGCGGAGGGGGTGTAGTACCATCGACAGAGGCGAAGAACTCGACGATGATACCGGGCTTCCTCTTCCTCAAAAAGTCCGCGAGGATGGTGTCCAGCGAGGCTCGCGGATTGAGCACGTGCTTGCCGTTCAGTGGTCCCTCGCCCGCCTCGAAAAAGGGCTCCAACTCTCCTCCCGCAGCAGCCGCATTGCGCTCAAGAGCTGCCGCATCGTTGGCGACGTCCGCGGCGACGACCAAGGCGATGGGTTCTGCGACAACGAACCCGCGCTCCCTGAGCTTAGCGAGCACGGCATCCTTGAATTCGGTGCCGTTGGTGCCGCAGGCGACTTTGACGTCGATGTCCTCCGCGACCCCCTCCTTGCTCCTGAACCGCACAAAGATGTGCAACAGTGTAACCTGCACGGAGCAGAGGTTACTCGGGCTGCGGAGGAGCGCGGCGTGGTGGAAAACGCACAGAAGTCATCTTATTGTACTGAAGAACGAATCTAAGAATCCCCGTTGCGTTACTAAACCCCGCTAAACGAAAGAACGGAAGGGGAGGCTTGCGAATGAGGCTTAACTTATTCTCTTCTTTATCCCTTTCCTTTAAGGCGAGGCTCTGCGAAGTTCTTCGCCGTCCGCGGTCAATTGTCTCGCGAGAATCTCCGCAGTATGAGTTGCCTCGAGACGAGGGTCCGTAAGATTATCCTGTCGATGACGCGGTTCTGCATAGCAGCTGCTGGCATCGCGTCGAGTACGAGGTGCAGCGTCCCGAGAGACCACCCGTTGGCGCGGCTGGCAAGATGGGCACGTCGCGGTGATGTAGGCCTCGGGGTGACGAGGCCGCCGAGCCACACGCTGGCCGGGCCTCCTGCTGAGCGACGCCCTGTTCTCAAGCAGAAGCTGGCGCGCGCGCTACTTGCGATCGGTCGGTCGCTCGGCCTCGGCGCGCAGGGCCGCGTGAAGCACACGAGCCACATTGTGCGCTCTTTGTGCCACCACAGGGCATTACCGCAGTTTCACCCGCCAGCCTGAGAGTCTCATGATCGGTGCAGAGAAGAGACAAAACAACGGGACCTGTGTTCAAGCTCTGCTCCGAGATAGTAACGAACCATTGTGTTGTGTGTGCGTGGTGAGAGCACTGACAGATACGATTCGACTGCGTGTGTGAGTGTGCCGACAGCCCCACTTTGCTGGGCTGGTTCGTCTTGTCGATCTTCTGCACCCGTGACGCTGAACGAGCTGGTAGAGGACGCGACCCGGCACCACTGCGGTTCGAGAACAGCCGAGAGGTCCGAGAGAGGGGGGAACTTGGACGGGGGACTGCCGTGGAGCTCCAGCCGCTTCCGCCGAGAGTTGGGGGGGATTTGCACGCCCGCGGACGCGTGAGCGACCGGACCATGCAGCCGCTTCCAACCAGGGCTGGTGGGGTACTTGGACGCTCCACGGTGTCGTTTCTGTCCAGCCGCTGCGTCTCTCGGGAGCCTCTGGTGCCTCTGAAGCGCGGGGCGGCGCGTGCAACTGCGAGAAAAACACCGGTTATCAGAAAAAAGCCCGCGCAGGGGAAATAAATCGAACTCACAGGGCCTTGTGCATCCTGCCGATGTTTCTGCATGTCGGCGACGCCACGAGTGCGGGATGGCATCTCACTTGTCCAGGTGGTGCGGGAGCTGATTCGCTTCGGGGGGTCCCGGGTGAGCGGTGAGGGCAGCGTTGAAGAGAACAGGGAGGGGTGGTGGGGGCAGAGGGGGTCTACGTCTTCTAAACGATGGTCGCGAGGTAGCGCGGCTGGTCGCCAGGCACACGCGGACTGGCGGACTGAGAACAACGGCGGAAGGCGAGGCACAGACTGGTGGGTCGGGTCGGGGGGAGGGCGTGGAGCTCCAGCCGCTTCCGCCGAGAGTTGGGGGGGATTTGCACACCCGCGGACGCGTGAGCGACCGGACCATGCAGCCGCTTCCAACCAGGGCTGGTGGGGTACTTGGACGCTCCACGCCGCACGCTCCCCGACTCCTTGACCGCCTTGACTACGCCTCGACCGTGTCCGGACCTGCGGGAATGCGTGCGGGGGACCGGCCGTTTGTGAGCAGTGTTCTGCACAAAAGGCTGAAAACGCGGAACGGAGCGAGAGGCCGGGACGCACCGTCAGAGAGGAGCCTCGCAGGGGCAACTAAGTGGCGACAAAGGGGTCGGGACAAAGCGGGTGTGGTGCGAGGTGGCATGGTGATCACCGGCAAAGGATGAACAACAAAAATGAGGCTCTCTGTTGGCGCCAAGCCATTTATAGCAACACAATCTTGCCAGATATTGCCAACCGCTTTTTCCCGTCCACGTGGCGTCGGGTGACGCAACCCCGAGTCCGAACCCTTGGAATCTCTCCGTGACGGTACGCAACTGAAACGGCGCCGTTGTTCGCCCGGGAATGCGGGCTCCGGCATCCCGCACGCTTGTACGGCTCCACCGGCACACGCTCAGCCCTCGCCAGACACCCAGCTACCCCAGTGACAGCACGTGGGTCACTGTGATGCTCGTGGAGGAAGGCACGAGAGCAGGTGCCGTAGCCTATACTTCGGAGGTTGCAAGTCACAACCCCACAACAGCCCGCCACAGCATCCCGCACCCACGCACCGCTAGACGGCGCACCAGTTCCGTCGCGCACCCGCCGCTATGCGGGTGCAGCGCGAGTGAACAGGAGTGAACCAGCGGGCACCGATCCCCGGTGGAGCAACTGCTCTCGGCCGGGGGAGCGATATCTCCCCTAACGCGGCGCAGATAGCGAGCATTCACGGCGTCATCCGGCCCGAGTGCGTTCAGACGGGCTGCTGTGCACTCCCACCAGGGTTTGCCCACCCCCGCACCCACCTTGCTTTCGTTCCTCCTCCACCCGCCGATCTACCGCCAGTGCCTCCGCGTTCGTTCCGGCACCTCTGGGCCCAATCCCCAACCGCAATCCCTTCTCCCGGCCCACGCTCCGAGAGGTCCCCTTGCTCCACAGCAGCCCTTGTGAGGGCTTTCCCCAAGCCCAGAGCATGTGCATGGAGCTTTAGGGCCCGGCTTGGGATCGCACGTTTTCCTCGACCCGAGGGGCGGAATCAATTTCGGGAGCACCTCTGAATTGCCCAAACCAATACAATACACCATACGATCGCAACCCGATCACCCGTACATCCTCTTCAAGACAAGCGCATCAACTGCGTACCAAGAAGACGGCGCAGGTGGTCGTGCTGCTGCTGCACGTCGGCGTCTTCGCCCTGCTGATCCTCGGCGCGCTGCGCACCGTCCCCGGCCTCGACATTATCACGAGTTTGTGTGAAATGCGGGGGGGGGATTCCGCGCAGAGCTCCGAATCAGCTCAGCGCAGATGAAATTCAATCTTGAAAATCAATTCGAATTCGGATCGCGACGCTTCGGGCAGGCGGAATTCCGGGGGAGGAAATTGTCTCATCGCCTGGTGCCGCCACGAATCATTCAGTGCAGATGAAATTCAATTGAATATGGATTTCTCCGAATACCGCTCAATTCAAACCCGGATCGTGTGCCGTCCGACAGGCTTGTCGATGTGGGGAGTGGTGAGGCTCACGGAGGTGGGACAGTGGCTGGCCACGTGGCGGGTGGCGCGGTGGGCGCTGGCAGGGCTGGCGGCAGGGGTGCTGGTCAGCAGGGCCGCAGACGCAGTGCGGCTTCACCAGACGGCCTTGGAGCTGGCGGGCGCGGAGGAGGGCGCGTGGAGGGACCTCGCGGAGGTGCTGGCGACGCTGGAGGCATCGCGGGCCGTGCTGGACCAGGCTCTGGTGCTGCGGAGCGCGTCGTCGGTGGCGTACGAGGAGGCGCAGGCAGCGCTGGTGACGCTGCTGGCAGACCTTGCCCAGCTGCACGATAAGCACGTGGCGGTGCTGGGGCAGATGCTGGGCGCGCCGCGCTGATGGGACGCACACGGGGGCTGACCGAGGCGCAGCTTGAGCACGAGGAGACGCTGGCCCACAGCAGCGCTGAGGCCGACGAGACGCTCGGGGCCGCGGTCCAGCAGGCCCGCAAGGCTGACTGCCACTCGGGCAGGCGCTCTGCTGCACAGGTCATGGACAGGGAGACGGCGAGGGGCGAGGTGGTCCAGCCCTGGAGCGTGACAAGCGCGGGGCGCAGCACGTGGGAATCTGCCAGCGTGTCGTGGCGCTGCGAGGCGAGAAGGATAAGGCCAAGGGGGCTGCCTGGATGCTCCTCGGACGGTTCAAGGGGCTGCTGGAGGCCCTGCTCTTCTAGTGACGCACCTGAGCTCAGTACACCGCACAGCACAGCACAGCACAGCACAGCACAGCGCACAGAACACAGTGTACTCGGGATCCCATTTGATTTTTAATTGTCTTTTTTTCTTTACCGAGTTTTGTGCTTTGTCCAGCCGCAGTCCCCGGAGACCCTTGCGTGGCTCGGTCTTCCCGACGACGTCGACGCGCAGCTGCTCGAAAACGAGGTGACGCGTGTCTTCATACGTTCTGATTCGCAATACACGACGGGAGGCGAGGAGAAGGAGCACGAGTCCAAGCAGCAGCAACAACAGGGGGCAGCCGTGCGCCGAGCAGCAGAGGGAGGAGGATGGCAGCGGCCCGGCCACGACGTCGTGAAGTCTCCAAGTTCCTCACCAGCCCTGGTAGGACCTGCTGACCTGTTGGACCTCTTGGCTGTTCTGGAACCGGGAACGGCCAGGGCCGCGTCCTCTGCCAATGCGTGCAGCATCACCTGCTGTGGTGCTCGAGGTCAACAGGACAAACCGCAACCCGGAAAGCTCGAGCTCTCACGGAACACTCGCACGAGCACTCTTCACGCAATCCTCGCGGTGGGCACCCGTTTCATCCATCGGAGTGCAGAGGCACAGATCCCGTTGTTGACACTTGACTGTTGGTTGTTCTTTTCACTTTTTTGTTTTGTGTGTTTGGTGCGGGTCTGTGATGGTTGTTATGTTTGTTTGTGTGTGTGTGCGTGTGCGTTGGTGGCGTCCCAAGATGTCTTGGGGGGGGCCTACCACTTCCCGGAATGTGTCTACGTGTTGTTGCTGTTGTTGTTGTTGTGTCAGTGTCGGAGTGTTGAGTGTCGGAGTGTTGTTGCGTCAGTGTCGGAGTGTTGAGTGTCGGAGTGTTGTTGCGTCAGTGTCGGAGTAGTGTTGTTGTTGTTGTGTGTGCTTGTGCTGTGTTTATGCGAGGCTGTGGACGGGGCGTTGCTCCGGCTCGTCGCGCAGCAGCTCCACAAGCCAGCTCGGAGCACGCGGTGACGGCGGCGAGGGTTGGTGGACTTGGACTTGGGCATGGCGGCGGAGAACTCTGGCTGGCCCGAGCCCAGGCCCCAGACCACAGCGCCGCGAGAGGGGGGGGGGACAGCACACACGCACACCCGGCGCGTACTACGCCGCGCTCGGGACCTCCCCCGCAGAGGAGGCGCCCGAGACCGCGGGGCAGCACACACGCCAGGCAGCGCGTGCTGCGCCCACACCCGTGCGCGGGGGCCGAGAGGGGGACAGCACACACGCACACCCGGCGCGTGCTACGCCGCGCTCGGGACCTCCCCCGCAGAGAGGAGGCGCCCGAGACCGCGGGGCAGCACACACGCCGGGCAGCGCGTGCTGCGCCCACACCCGCCGCGCGTGCGGCAGCTGGGGACCAGGGGGGGCGGCCGATC
>CACRSC010000038.1:393800-405146 GCA_902651635.1 Mastigamoeba balamuthi | reverse complement strand
GGCGAAGGGGCGTCTGTGGCGATGCGCGACCTCGCGTCGCTGTACGCCGAGGGGTACACGATCGTCAGGCGCGCGGGCCACGCGCCCACCGAGGCCGTGCTCGCCGCGAGCTCGTCGTCCGCGCTCGACCTCCTCGACTGCGTGGGGCCCGAGGCCGCTCCCCCCAACGACGACGGCAGCAGCGACCCCCTGCAGCTCGAGCAGCTGCAGCCGCCCACGTCGCCGGGCTCGTGGGCCCTGCAGAGGCGCGACCTCTACGCCGTCTTCCCCGCGCCGGAGCTCAGGGCGAGGCTCACCATCCCCAAGAACCCGCCGTCGCTCTCCAAGATCGAGCCCTCGCCGTACGGCACTCTGGCTGCCCCCACGTGACTGCGAGCCTGACACGCCACGCAGTGGGAGGCTGGTGATGGTCGAGGTGAAGGACCTGGCGTTCGAGGCCGGGTCGTTCGAGCCTCTCTTCGGCACCATCTTTGCCTACGACGCGTCGCGGCAGATGCGCGTGTCGGAGGAATTCCACTTCGACTTCAACACCGAGCAGATGCGGACGATGATCTCGGACAATATTGTGCGTCTTTCATTGGTCGTCCACAGTCCCCAGTCTACCTGCTTACGCGCCTTCCATTGTGCGCAAGGGCGCCGTCATCGAGCGATTCACGACAGCGAAGAAAGCGCTGCTCACGGTGCACTGCCCGTCGCCAGACATCTGGCTCTTCCTCAGGGTCGAGAAGGTTCTGCACGGCCGCACAGG
The DNA here is from genome assembly GCA_902651635.1 of Mastigamoeba balamuthi. NCBI lineage: Eukaryota > Evosea > Mastigamoebida > Mastigamoebidae > Mastigamoeba > Mastigamoeba balamuthi. The sequence continues at coordinate 404,398 of CACRSC010000038.1, read as the reverse complement.
GCTTCTGCACGAGGTGTACGCCAAGGGGAGAGACTCGAGCTCGAAGGACATGACCAAGGTGCAGCAGTCGTGCAGGGACGCGTGTGCAAGGATGGGTCAGCTGCGCGAGGTGCTCTGCTGGGGTTGCCAGCAGCTCTTCAGGCCGGTCACGCCAAACAAGCCCGACGAGGGTTTGTGTGTCCCGAGTGCAATGACGAACTTCCAGCCCCTCTTCCGACACGACCCGGACGTGGATATCTTGACTGCGCTGCCACTGTGCTCCACTGTACGCATCCTGTCAATGGTTGTACTATTCACACTTGCGCGCAGGGGTCGTCGAAGAAGCTCAGCCCTCTCAGGGGAAGGTGCGCTGCCACAGTCACGGAAATCCCAACAGAGCAGACGGTTCCATGCCGCGTGACCCCGTCGCTGGTGGAGATGAAGCCGTTCCCAAATAGTACCCCGCTTGTGAGGTCGCTGCAGTCGTTCGACAACCTCTATGACCCCAAGCCCCGCACAAGCTGGGTGGACAACCTGTACATCTACCCGAAGGACATCAACTTCAAGCACGTCTCCTTTATGCGCCAAGGCAGAGCTCATCTGACTTGGATCACAGGCTGGGAAACTTCAGCTTCAAGGCGAAGAACATCCTGACCCGGATCCAGCTGGTCGACACTGACGACCCGACCGCACACGGAGGCGGGCTGAAAGCGATTTACGGGAGGAGCACGTGCGATAACTTCCTCGCGGAAGTCTTCACCGCGTGCACGTTTCACACGAACAGCCCTCCGTGCTTCGAGGAGATCAAAATCAAGCTGCCGACAAAGGTACATTCACCTTGCATATCCTGTCTCACATAACCACAGCTCACCGAGAGGCACCACCTGCTATTCACGTTCTACAACTTCCGGGCTTCAAAGAAGCTGTCCAAGCCCGAGAAGCATGTGATTGGCTACTCCTTCCTTCCGATCATGTCTGCGGACAAGTATGCCAGATCTCCGCATCCACGAACATTCAGCTCATTCACTGTCTTGCAATAGGATTCTCGCGGACGAGGAAGTTTCACTGCCCGTGTGCACTACTCTGCTCCCGAACTACATCTTCGCCACCCAGCTCGAGGAGGCAGTGGCACGCCTAATTGTGTGCTCCCTGTTGCTCGTACTGACATGAGCTCGCAGTGGCTGGCGAACAAGAAGCCGCTGTTCCGGGTTGGAGTCAAGCTGGTGTCATCCGTGCGTCCGTCGGACAAGTGCCTACACAAGTTCTTCGCTGCTCAGGGCACCTCCCTGGAGAATCTCAGAGAGGTATTCTGAAGTACTTGGCTTCGATACTTATCCTGTACTTAGCGAATGAAGGAACTGTCGTCTGCGAGGGCTGAGGAGGTTGCCCAGTTCTTTCCCCTCGTGATGCGCGAACTGTTCCGTGCGATGCTGAGCGAGAAGGCGATCTCCTTCGATGCGTTCCAGACGTTCATAAACATCCTGGTTCTGTACGTTTCCAGCCTGCGGCGGTGTATTTTCTTATGCATACTGCAGGATGGACCGGGGGCTCAAGGCCAACGGAGCGCAACCTATCCTCGAGACATACGCCGAGTACTTCCTGTCCGAGATCGATAGCGGCACGCCGGAGCTCTGCCTCGCCGAAGTCCTCTGCACGCACTGGATCACGCTACTCTCGGATAGCGCATACGTGAGAAAGGACCTTCTGCCCTCGCCATTCTGACTCCGCCTCTTTTGCCAGATGGAGATGTGCGATCACGCGTGCAAGTTCGCGTGGTTCCTTTTCCACGTGATGTACAAGTCGATGGTCCTGTGGGGCGACGGCAAACTGTGCACCGTATTCCCACGGTCGAAGAGGTTTCCGGCGTCGCTCCTCACGCAGATCTTCCGCCTGACCATTCTGCTGCGCTCGTCTGCCGAGCAGTGGGGCAGGCAACTCTCTCGCTCCATCGCCCGGTTCTTCAAAGACTTGCTCTGTGTCGTTGACCGCGGGCGGATGTTCGAGATGGTAGCAGCCTTTGTTTGTATTGCGGACTGATCGGAGTCGCAGATAAAGAACTTCGCGTTCGGGATGGCACAGGAGGCGGAAATCTTTAGCGTCCTGAGCAAGCTCGAGTTTCTGAGAGAGCTGTGCGACCACGAGCACTTCATTCAGCTCAACCTTCCGGCCGAGCTCATCGAAGTCCCTCAGACTGACCCGCCGCGCCTTTCGTCCGACAATCCTCTTCTGTTAGCCCGCTCTCACGTCGCGAGTACACAGCTTGGAACCCGCAGCCAGCTTCCGCATCTATCCGAGCCGGAACTGCCAGAACTACCTTGCAGACCTCGTCATGTTCGTGGCGGACTACCATCTGAACAAAGTCTTCCAGCAAGAGATCCGAAGCGCAGCTGCGATGCTGATACGCGACCTGCTGCTCACGCTTGAGCACGACCCGCGCATCCGAGACGTGCAGAGCAGACATAAGGTGGCCAACATGTTTCTGCCGGTCATCGACACGGTCTCTTACCACGTGTCCGACCTCATCGCCGACGAGGGGCTCTACGAGTTCAGCCGTAACATCTTCAGCTGTTTCGTGTGGGTGATCAAGAACGCCGAACGCTCGAGGATGGAGGCGTGGTTCCAGCAGAACGCGGATCTTCCCACGATCCTCCTTTTCTTTGATGCGCTTTCGGCTGCGGTGAAGGCTTTCCGCTTCCAGACAGAAGAGGAGGCGGCAGAGATGGACAAGGGGAAGGACATTTCCAAGGACACCAAGTCGAAGACCAGAGTGCAGGACGCCCGCAAGACTCTGACCATCCGAGGTGCGTCGTACTCCAAGTACCGAATGCAAGCAAACTCACGTCCTTCGAGATCCTTCTTTGCCGAAGATACTCGTCCAGGGACCTTCGGAGGACAACAAGGTGGTGGAGGGTGGGTGGCCGTACGAGTACAACGTCAAGATGGTTCGCCCACCACGCCAGTTTGCAAGACTAACTCTCCATTTGCAGGAGCTCACGCTGTCGACCGAGGTCAACCTCGTCGCCCTGGAAATCGTGGAGAGGTTCGCCAAGTCGATAGCGGCTGAGTTGCAAAGCGGAGTGCTGTCGGAGCAGTCGCAAAGCCTCCTCGACAAGGTCGTTTCTGTGTATGCAACAATGTTGGAGGAGAGGACCTCGGCGCAGTTCGTCACGAGACTGTTCGCTTCGCTTCGGTTCTTCATCCACACGTGCGTGTTTGCATTCACACCCGCTGGGATCTCATCATCCCGCAGGTTCCCGGAGCAGATGTACAGGCAGAAGACAACGTATTGCGCGGACTTCTGTCGGCATTGCATACATCACTGCAACTCCGGTAATCAGGACGTCCGGGTGGCTGCATCAACGTTCCTCTACACGATGATGAAGGTCGGGAGCACTTCTCTATCTCTCCGTTACTTGTTTTAACGGCTGCGGTCCAGAAAAACAACGAGACGACGAGGCCTCCTCCAACGCCGCAGACGAAGAAAAAGGAACGCAAGTCAGCGCCAGTGGAGAAGGGAAACTTCAACCGTGTCAAGGTTCAAAGCACGATCGGCCTGTCCAACCTCGTTGTCAAGAGCGGCGTCACGGTGCGCTTGAAGCCGATCAATAGCGTCTCATTGTTGTGCTCTTCAGAGCATTGCGTTTCTGTACCGCGCGATGAGCACGATCCAGCAGTATAACGAGCTCGAGAACATTTGCGAGGTCGAAGAGGACATTCCCGATGATCCGGAGCCCGAAAAGCCCAAGGAGGCCAAGCCCCCCGACCAGGCAAAAGAGGCCGCCCCAGCGCCAGACGCGGCGAAGACACCGTCTCCGAGGTTCTTTAAGCCCGAAGACCCGAAGCCCGCTCCCCCGATCGCGTCCAAGTCGCCATCCCCAAAGCCTGTGGACCATCCTCCTGTCGCTACGGCCACCCCGACTCCTGTTGTCAAGAAAGTCGTGTTCTCGGTCAAGAGGGAGATGTGCGCTGCATGCGCATCGGCCGTATACATCCAGGAGCGTGTCTCGCCGATCGACGGCGTCGTGTTCCACAGGAACTGCTTCCGCTGCGCGCACTGCAACAAGCAGCTGCAACCGGAGTCATTCCAGCGCGTGCAGACGAGCTATTACTGCAAGCCGCACTGGACACAGCTCTTCGCGAACAGGCGCATCGAGCGCACCATCGCCACGATCGAGAAGACCGCGGAGGAGAGCGATAGCGAAGAGGACTCGAAGAGCATCGTGAGCACCAAGTCGGAGATGTCCCTCAAAGACGTCCCTGTTGCAGCTGATAAGCCCGCCGCCACGACCGCTGGCACGGAGAAGCAGCCCTCGGCGGCAGCCACCCCTGAAGCAGCGCCTCGTCCCTCTACCGAGCCCGCAGACGCAACCGCGGGGGACGACAAGAAGAAGAGGAAGAAGAGGGACGGAGACAAGGACGACAAGCACAGGAAGCACAGGCACCGGGACAAGAGCGAGCACGCCGAGGAGCGCAAGAAGAAGAAGGGGCGGCGGAAGACGAGAGTCGTCGCGCGCCTCAGCCCGTTTGGCCTGCAGGTGCTGGAGCTGCTGGACCGCCTGACGCTCGTCCTGAGCGACTCGGTCAAGCTGAACCGCTACAAGGACGACCCCGAGATGACCGCGGACCTCTACCACCGCATCGCGCGCAGCTACATGGGCGCCCCGGCCCTGCGCATCACGTGGCTCGACGTCCTCGCCTCGCGGCACATGCAGAACGGGTTCATCGCCGAGGCCGCGATGTGCTTCGCCCACATGTGCGCGTTCATCGCCGAGTACCTGCAGCTGCTGCACAAGGGAGCCAAGCCTTGGATCCCCGCGGGCTGCAAGATGTTCGTTGGCATCAGCAAGGTCCGCGTTCTGCTCCCCGTGGCTTTCGCACTGAATTCTGTTGTTCAGAACATCGTCGAGGAGGCCTTCCTCGAGGAGGCCCGTCCGGACGAGGAGGGTTTCTGCGACACGAGTGACTTCACCGAGGAGGGCCTCATTCACCGCATGGAGCAGGCGTCTAGGGCGTTCGAGGCCGCGGAGCTGTACGAGACGCGCTACGAGGTCTCCAAGCTGCTTCTGCCCCTCTACGAGAATGGGCGCATGTACAAGGAGATGTCGCTGACGTTCAAGGAGCTCTCTCTGGGCTACGACAAGGTCATTGAGACAAACGTGACCAACATGCGCCTGCTGGGGACCTACTACCGTATCGGTCTCTACGGCAACCTGCTCGAGGAGCTCAAGGGGAGGGAGTACGTGCACAGGGAGCTCAAGCTCACGCGCCTCGGCGACATCCAGGAGCGCCTTCTCGAGCAGTACAGAAAGCGCTTCAGTAGCCTATCAGAGTCCGCCATACAGATCTTCCGCGACTCGGGCGCTGTCCCGGAGGTTTGCTCTCCGCCTAATCGCTATGCAAGCCGCTAACTGCTTCCACCCACAGGACAAGGCGAACAGCCCAGACACGATCTACATCCAGATCACCAAGGTGGAGCCCTACTTCACCAAGGAGGAGATCAAGAGCCGCCCGATGTTCTTTGACCGCTGCAACGCGATCGAAAAGTTCTTCTTCGAGGCACCCTTCACCAAAGGCAAGGAGAACCCCTACTCGGACGACCTCGCGCAGCAGTACAAGCGCCGCACCATCATCACCGTCGAGAAGCAGTTCCCGTACATGAAGAACCGCCTGGCGGTCGTGAAGCACGAGACCTCGGAGCTGACCCCCATCGAGGTGGCCACGGAGACCGTCATGTCCCAGGTACTCTCTCCTGCTTGGGGGGGGGAGGGGGGCCACCGCACACCGCAACGGCCAACGCGTGCTCGCAGACGGAGAAGCTGAGGAACGAGTGTCGCGTGGACAACCCCAACGAGAAGACGCTTCTGCAGCTGCTGCAGGGCAGCTGCCTGGTGATGGTTCAGGCGGGACCTGCGCAGATTGCTCGCGTGTTCCTGGACGACGGCGCGCGCGAGCAGTGGGAGACTGAGCGCGTCAAGGACCTCGCGCACGCGCTCAGCGACTTCCTCAAGGCCGTCCATGAGGCGCTGCAGGTCCACGAGCACGTGATGACGCCCGAGCACAGCGCGCTGCACCGCGAGATGCAGCAGTCGTACCACAAGGTCAACGCAGAGATCACCAAGTTCATACTGCAGAGCCAGACGAGCGTGGCGTCTCGCCAGCAGCGCCCGGCAACAGTGCCCCTCTCTGCGATCCTCGCGGGCGCTGGAGCCAGCGGCTCGGTCGCCAACGGCTCGTCGGGCGACTCCCCTCCGTCGCACTCGCTCGCAAGCGAGGACTCTGTTGTACTGGACCCCGGGCAGGCGACCACGCCAATCCCCTCGGGCACCGACTCTCCCAAGGTATGCCAGGCTTCCCCTCTTTGGCATCGCCAGGCCTAACTCCCTGGGCAGCCCGCGTCTCCTGCACTGGTCTTGATACACAAGAGGGAGAGGGACGTGGGGTCGCCAGTCATCACTGCGCGCAAGCCCATGACGATGACGGAGCCGCAGAGGGCCACGCTGGCCACGGCGGCCAGGGCGCAGGCGCTGAGGGTGCAGGCCGTGGTGCACGCGAGCGCAGCACTGGCGGAGGAGGCGCTGAACGCGTCGAGGGTCGCGCAGTCGCCCCTTGTTGTGGCCCCCGCGCCCCAGGTCGCCACTGCACCGCCGTCGGCTATGCTGGTTCCCTCGTCTCTGACCCCGGAGCTCGGCAGGGCTGCTGCGACGTCGCCAAAGATGCGCAGAAAGTCGACGGAATCCCCTGAGTCCTAACACCACAGCACCGCTTCCTCAAAGCACCGTGAAGCAACAGCACACCACACCCCACCCACCTCCCAAAACAACCCAACAACACTGCCACTCACTCTCCCGCAACTGCTTTTTTTGTCTTGGCTATTGCTATCCAGTCTTCTTCCAGCGCCGCACGCTGCCAAGTGGCCAACGCTGCACAGCATTCCCGTACAACCCCGCAGAGCGGTGCATTGTACACCCGAGCGCTGCCCGGAGTGCACTCGGGTTTCAAAAATAGATTTCCTGCCGTTTCCTGAAGATAGCGCGGGAATCACAGATATTGCCGCATGGTGGAAAGGTGCGCGCTCTGGCGCTCCGCCGACGCTGACGCTGCGCGCAGCCCTGTGCGTGCGGAGATGGACGCTGGTGATCTCCTGGCACTGGACCTCGCGGCGCGCGCGGTGAACGCGGGCATCAACGACGCGGTTCTCTCGCCGTCGCTGTCGTCGTCGTCGTCGTCGTCATCGTCGTCGCTGTCACTCGCGCGCGGCGACGTGTTCTCGAGCGATAATTCGCGGCTGTCATCTTCGGCGACGAAAAGCGTTGTGCCGCCGCTGGCGCTGTGGCGCATGTCGCCCGCTGACGTTGCGTCGGGGTGCACCAGCGGGTCCACGAGCGGCAGCAGCGGCCCGAAGATGCCGTCGCTGACGCACCGCATCTCGAAGCAGACGCCCCGCAAAGGCCACGCCGCGGCGCTGATGTCGTCGTCGACGCCACGCAGCAGCAGCAGCAGCAGCGACACGTCGCCGCGCTCGTACTCGCTGTCGTCGTCGAGCGACGGCGACGCCTCTGACGACGTCGAGGACGTCGAGCCCATCCTCGCGTCGCAGCCCGCGCAGAGGGCAGCCGCGCCCCCGCCCCACGTGCCCAAGCTAGCACTGGGCCCCAAGGCAGGCGGTGCGCAGACGGGTCCCAAGATACCCTCGAGCCCGCCCAAGGTCAGCCCCATCCGGCACAGCCCGCCGACGGGCCCCGCGGTCCCGCACCTCGCGGGGGTGCCGCCCGCAGGCAGAGGGGTCCCCGGCCTGAAGCTCGCGATGCTCCCCAACGCGCGCCACGACGCGGACGCAGCGCCCGCGCCGCCGCTGTCGGCGGCGTCGTCGCAGGAGTCGGTCAGGCGACGCGTGCCGTCGATCGACCTCGGGCCCATCATACACGAGCGCGACGAGATCAACAGCGGGCGCGCGCGGATGGACCCCGACGACTACCACCTGCCCTCGCCGCCGGGCAACCCGCGACGAATCGTGCCGCCCGCGGACGACGCCCCGGACCCCGACTCGGCGTTCCGCGAGTACCGCGGGATCATCTCGAGCATCCTGGACTGGCTGCTGCTGACGGGCGAGGGCGCGGCCGCGGACCTGCAGCTGCTCAAGCGGAGCGGGGTCACGCACGTGCTCAACTGCGCCAGCAGGCTGTGCCCGACGTACTTCCCCGACCACTTCACGTACTGGAGCCTCGACCTGCTCGACGACGGCCGAGAGGACCTCATCTGCCTGCTCTACAACGTCATCGACTGGCTGGAGAACGTGCGCAGCACCAAGGGCAAGGTCGTCGTGCACTGCCAGGCCGGCGTCTCGCGCTCGGCCACGTTCGTCATCGCCTACGTCATGTGGGCCATGAAGTGGAACATGCGCAAGGCGCTCGAGTTCGTCGCCGAGCGCCGCAAGGTTGTCAGCCCCAACGGCGGCTTCCTCGTGCAGCTGACGCTCTGGGAGCGCCTCCTCGCCGCGTACGCGCAGCCGCCGCCGCTGCCCAAGCTCTACCGCATCATCCCGCACTACGGCAGCAGGCAGGAGCTCGTCATGGTCGGAAAGGAGGTCCGCGCCACCAAGTCCTCGCTGGACCCGCGCGGCTGCTTTGTGCTCTACTCCCTGTCGCAGGATGTGTACATCTGGCGCGGGTCCGAGAGCAGAAGCGGGCTGCCAGAGGGCGCCGCCAAGCTGGCCTCACAGCTACGGCGGTTCCGCGGCGCCCGCAGCGTTGCCGAGGTCGCAGAGGGCGACGAGGGCGACGCGTTCTGGTCCGCCCTGGCCGACGTTGCCGGGCCCGTGGAGTACAACGAGTCGTACAACGCGCAGTACAACTTGGCGCGCGAGGACGAGAGAGCGGTCGTGGCGTACAGGTTCCCCGCGTGGGAGATCGTACCTCCGAGCACGCCGCACCTCGAGGCTGAGGCGAGCCAGCAACTCTGGGTCGTGCACGGGCCCGGGAGGCACCTGCACGTGTGGACGCCCGCAAAGTTTATTGCGAGTGAGGGAGGAAGAAAGCTCAGCGGGGACGACCTCCTCGCTGCTGCGGCCAGGCGCTTCTTGTCGGACAACCAGCTGCCTTTAGACACGCCGATCGACAAGTTTCTCACCATCAGCGACTGTCTCGAGGCAATGGGGGCGTTCCGTTCATGAGAGCGGCTCTTTTTTTCTACTCTTCGTATTACCACCGCCACCACTTTTATAACACCACGCAAACGAGCAACGACGCTGTAGGCAGTTCAATGGGAGTCGGGAGGGGCGATTGTGGTACAGCGCTCTCAGGCTGTTCGGTTCCTCAGGCTGGAATCGAGTGTGTCTGATTTTTTTGCCCAGCGAAGGATTACACCGTTGAGCATGACAGCAAAGTAGCGCAACGACGTGTCGGACCTCGTGAGGACGTGTATGCTGTATTTTCGACTGACCGAACTGATCGGATACGACTGGTCGGTCATCATTTTCCATAAGAGAAATCTGTAATTGCACTTGGTCTTCGAAATTTATCACATTAGCAGGGTCATGTGCTTCGAGATGACTGCTTTGCCATGCACGACAACGCCGACTGCCGCAACCGCTCAGAGATGAAATTCACCACACTCGCCTCAGGGCTTGTGGGATGACGCCTCTCGACACTGCGGGGGGGATCGACCGCATTCGAATGCTGAACAAACGCTCTCGCAGACCGGAATCTAGAAGGCCAAGACCTGCGCCACGGGCGGTGGCTGGGCTTCGGAAAGGCCCAACCCGAGTCCTGTGCCCAAAGGACGCTATGTAATGATATTCTGATCAACGAGCCCCCGAGGCCTGCCGAGTTGGGCAACAGCAGACAACATCTGAAAAGGTCTGAAGAACGAGACGAAAAGTTACATTTGTTCGAGCTCGGCATCTGCCTGCCCTCGATTTATTGGCATGGATCACCACGTGGTGTGCGGAGAGACCGGTAGGGCAGAATGAGTGTGAGTGTGTACGTGTGGGTATGCCGAGAGCTTTCCGTGGGGCTGGTTGAGGTGGATAGTCTTCACTCTGAGAGCGCTGGGCGAACTGGCGGAGGACGCGGCCCTGACGCCGCCGTGGTTCGAGAACAGCCAAGAGGGCCGAGAGAGGGGGGGAACTTGGACGGGGACTGACGTGGAGCTCCAGCCGCTTCCGCCGAGAGTTGGTGGGGATTTGCACGCCCGCGGACGCGTGAGCGACCGGACCGTGCAGCCGCTTCCAACCAGGGCTGGTGGGGTACTTGGATGCTCCACGACGTCGTCTCCTGTCCAGCCGCTGCGTCCCTCGGGAGCCTCTGGCGCCTCTGAAGCGCGGGCGCTGCGACCAACTGCATCACAAAAACAACTTCGATGAGTCACCGGTAAAACGCGGGAAACGAGAGGGTGAATAATTGGCGGAGAGCTCACAGGGCTTTGTGCGTCTTGCCGATGTTGCTTCATGTCGGCGACGCCACGTGTGTTGAACGGCCTCATTGCTCAGACGGTGCGGCAGCTTGCTTCGGGGTCCCGAGTGAGCGGTGAGGGCAGCGCGCAAGAGAACTGGGAGGCGTGGAGGACAGAGGGGGTCTACGTCTTCGGAGCGAGTGAGGGTCGAGGCAGATTCGAGGCTGGTC